>CAIGRF010134954.1:0-17742 GCA_903798235.1 Fraxinus ornus | reverse complement strand
AATGGAAACAAATTTTATAATCAATTGTGAAAAAAATTATCAATGTAATAGACAATTTTCATGTAAAAAAAGCTAAACGAATACAAAAAAAATCCAAAATTTCAAAATTTTCCGGGTGGAAAATTATATCAATCAAACACACTTAGAACCTATTTGATAGAGATTAAAATCGGATTAAAATTGAAAAATTAGTCGTTATTGTTGACTTTTATTAGACATGTGAGACCCAATAACGGCTATATTTTCAATTTTAATTGAATTTTAAGCCCATGTTTGACCTACATTATTTTTTTCATTCTCATTCTTCTATTTATTTTTAACCCCACATTCTTCAATAAAATAATATTTTCTATCACATCAATAACTTTTCCTTCTTTTTCAATCACATATTCCTCATCACATCACTTTAAAAAAATGCATTCTCTCATTTTAATATGCACCAAGCACACTCTAATTGTTACCAAACATGCTCTTAATTAACAATTCCTTGTAAAATAATTTTCCTGCAAATAATTTTCTTGAAATTCATTTTCTTTGCATCTATTTTATACTCTTACAATCAAACGGATCCTAAATTTTAAATTCAACTCTTCATTTGAGTCAATCAATTGAGTCAAGAAGTTTCATTATAAAAGATCAAACGTGCCAAGACCGGCTCAACAACCTGAAACGGAATTTTGGCTCAGGACTATTTTAAAAAAGTACCCAATTTCCTCACCTTTCCGCATTCTCCGTAGTCCATACTCCCATATAAATACATAGTTTCTATTTTTTCGTATATTTTATAGAAATAAGATTGTGAAGCATCCGACCTCGGATTTCTTGACTTCTTTCTCTGGAGAATCATCTATCTCCGTAAGCTCGATACTTTTATTTTACAATTTAATTACTTATTGTTGACCAATTTCTATCTCGCTTATATTGTAATCCTCCTTTTTCAGAATATGTAAGTTGAAATCAGTGTTAGATTCGTATAACCTACAGTGAGGTTATTTACTTGATGAATGGATGGAAATTTTATTTATTTTCCTTTACGTACAGAATGATTATCAGTTGCTTGATTTTAAAGAAATCGAAAAATTTAGAAATTTCATGACTGCACTTTCTGTTTTTTTTTTTTTTTTAACCATGTGCTTTAGTTTTCGTTTTATATCGTGAATTAGAATTGCAGCTTCCAGAAAAGTTCCATCCTTTATCATTACAGCTCCGTAATAATGTACACACAAAGAGAGAATAATTTTGATTTATCTGATGGTGAGGGTACTATTTTTTATTCAATTCCATTTTTTTTTTTCATTTGCGTTAAGATTTGAGGTTCAATGTTAAAAGGTTAATATATTGCACATGGATTTGTTCATGATTAGGTAATTAACAAATGCATTCTGAATCGGTTTCATTGCGTTAAAGTTTGATTGATTTGAACACGTGACTCGTAGCACCAGAGTCCAGTCCACTACCCAATATGTAGGTGAATTGAACTTTGGATTAATTGATATGGAGAAGCAGGTACCTGATAGGTGGCCAGAATTGGCATCTAACTCTGTATCTACCTTAGCAGCTGTGAGATGAGTGTTTAACATACTCATTAGTTCTTGATACTGAGCAGGGTTCAATGTCTGCACAAAGTTCCCAACATTGTTCTGTGTTTGATCTGGAACAGATTCAGACACCATATTAGCAATGACACAGTTTGCTTGATTGCTTGAACCTGCTGGATTGTTAACTCCAGCTCTTTGTCTAGGCTTGTATCCAGGAGAAAAGCCATGTAACCTGTAATACTTGTCAACTGCATGACCTATGTAACCACAATAGGTACAAATAGGTCTCTCCTTCTTCTGATATCTGTTATGAGATTGACCTGCAGCTGGTTTTCTAGCTTCATTTTTAACATAAAATGCCATTGAATCATTGATTCCAGATGTATCAATGTTCGAGTTAACCTTCCTTTGATTCTCTTCTTGTGCAACAAGTGCATACACTTTGTTAATAGGGAGAATAGGGTCAATCAATAATAGCTTACCCCTTACTTGAACAAATGATTCATGCAATCCCATTAAAAATGACATGACATATTCCCTTTGATGATGTTCGGCAAGTTTCTTATTTCCTGTACATTTGCACTTTCCTCATGAACATATATGCCTGTAGTTACTAAG
Organism: Fraxinus ornus; assembly: GCA_903798235.1. NCBI lineage: Eukaryota > Viridiplantae > Streptophyta > Magnoliopsida > Lamiales > Oleaceae > Fraxinus > Fraxinus ornus. Next base: position 15,586 of record CAIGRF010134954.1, on the reverse strand, counting down.
CTCTTCCCAAATGGTTTTCAGCTTAGTGAAATAGACATTGACATACATTTGTCCTTGTGTAAGGTTCATCAACTCACACCTTAATTGAAATATGCGCGGACTGTTTTTCTATTAATATCTTTCCTTGATATCTATCCAAATATCATATGCGGGTTCAGAGTATATCACACTTGCAGATATCTCTTTGGAAACCGAGTTGAGGATCCCGGAAATCACCATATTATTGTTACAGATCCATGAGCTGAGCAAATCACCAGCATTATCAGGTCGCAGAATTGTTCCATCAATAAATCCTAACTTGTTCTTCACTAATAAGACTATCATCATAGCATGACTCCAAGATGCATAATATCCCTCGTCAAAGGCTGTGAAACAAGCACAAAGCCTGAACTGTCTGAATGGTGAAGGAAGTATGGATTCGATCCGTCATCAATGACTGAATTGCTTGTTGATGATGAGTTATGAACTGATTGATTTGGGGCATCGGTGGCCATGGTTAATCAGTGTCCTCTAATCAAATTGTAATGATCAGTGAGGCTAATCGGATCCTAAGAATTGCAGCAGTAAAGAAGCTCTGGTACCATATTAGGAGAGAAGAATGTGGAAATGAAGGAAGAATTTCTCATTCAATTCAATGAAGAATACATCACAGTGAAATATAAATACAGAACAATGGAGCTAACAAACTAACAAACAATGGATTGACAGCTGCAAAAGTAATTAACTAACTATACAATTGGACTATTTACCAACTATAACTACCAGCTGCACTTGGTGCCAAATTGAGCTTTTATAAGAGGAGTAGCCCAAATTCTTATAAGTTGGTCTATATTTTCATCTTTATGCGATATGAGATCTTATCCCTTAACAATTGTTGACAATTTCCATTATTTACTTAAGAATGAGATTTTCACTTATTCTGATTGTTAGCATTTCTTCATGTTTTTACAGGTGCAGGTATATTATGGTTCCTATTGTTTAATGTCTGCAAAATAAGATAGGGCATTTCGTTTCTTGGAGAGAGAGAATGCTGCCTCACGAGCTTGGGGTCCTCACTTATTTTCATTAGTTTCCAAAATTATTGAGGATACTTAGAAGGGGAAATTGTTTGAGGGAGTGATCATCAGATCATGGGTGCTGTTTGTTGCTGTTTGAGGGATGAATGTGAAGATTTTGCTCATTTGAACAGCTCAATCTGTGGGAACTTTATATGCATTCGTTTCTTCGTTCAAAACTTCTTACATGTGGTATGCTTTAAATTATTAACTGTCTACTTAAGTATTTTGAGTGGATTGATGATCTCAATTTTTTGAACTGAAAAAATCGAATTTAATTTCTGCTTACAAAAATGTCCATAATATGGATGGTTATCAATGGTGAATGATAATCTCAATTTTTTGAACTGAAAAAATCTAATTTGATTTCTGCTTACAAAACTGTCCATAATATGGATGGTTATCAACGACTTCTCAATAAGCTTAATGAGTTTAAGAGTTTCAAAATCTATGTAATTTAGAGAGCTATGGTGCTGTCGAACTACTACATGTGAATCCATTTAATTTGCTAGCCTGAAAATGAAAACAACACCGATTGAGCAGAAAAGTTCACAATGTGGAATACAGATTTCAATTGAATTACTTGACCAAGCCCAAACCCTACTGCCTACTGGGGAAGCTTCAGGTCAGGATTCTTATCGGGTTAACTGGATAATTTTCCATACACAATACTGACATTAATTTTTGTATCATTAAAAATTTCGTGAATGTCAACTAATTTGCGCTGCCATCTGATTGTAGAATACTCTTTATTGCTTTTTGCAGTATACATCATTGTTTCATAGAGAAGAAGAACAGGAAATCGCTTTATCCACTCAGGGGACAACATCTTTAAGTTCTGCAGTGTCACTTGATACTTCTCTAGTGGAGATGTACCACGCTCCTCCAAGACCTCTGCCTTACGATGCGGATCCAAGATATTTTCAATTGCAGCAGGGTGGAATGGTCTCTGGACGTGAGAAAGGCTCAAGCCATTCGCATGAGGAAACTGAACCCCTGAGGAGAAGCGACGTCGATGAAGAGTTAGAATCTTTGAGTGTCACAAACAGATTGAAAGAGTTTACATGTGAAGAAGGATCAAACGAATGCAATTTGAAATCACAACCAAGATTCTCAATAACTAATACGATGACAGAATTTGCTCATATTAACACTTCTTCAGAGGATGAAGATGTCTGCCCCACATGTCTTGAAGGTAAGTATATAGCATTTTTAGTTTTCTGGCATTTCCTCATTGTGTTTGTTCATTATATGTAAGGTATCTGAATTTTGTAGTATTACTTAGAAATACACGCTTACAATTTTCATAAATATTTAGAACCAAATTTATCCTTTACTGATCTGGGATTCTGGTGCTAAGAGTGTGAAACAAGAGAGTTTGACTGGGATAGCCTAAAGCAGCATCGACAAAGAAAAATGTGATTCTGGGACATGAAATTTTGAACAGTCTGAATTTTGGAGTTTTCTCTGAAGCCCCCAAAATCTTTCTGCACTTGTTTGCTTGAGTTGACGACTGCTGCTCCAATATGCAATTCATAGTTTAGAATATCCTGGATTCTGATTTTACTTACCTTTGATAAAATGCATCTTTTCCGTGCAGAGTATACTACCGAAAACCCAAAGATAATTACGAAATGTTTTCACCATTTCCATCTTGGTTGTATATATGAGTGGATGGAAAGAAGTGATAACTGTCCAGTTTGTGGCAAGGTAATATCTCCTACGTCTGCTTATTCTTTAAGATTATAATTTCCTCATCTGCATTCTTGATTTTGTATAAACATTGACTTTTCCCCACGTATGCGAGAGTATCAATGGAGAAGTTATCATATCTTCACATGGGAAGCTTTTATCTCTAATTGCATATTTTCCTCTATTCAGTTAGTGCTGTTGCTTTCTCACGCCCTCTTCCCAAAACTGCTTGTATGATTTAGTGGCTAGTACACAACTTATGCGACCAATGTAGCCTGTACGTCCAACATCAGTAATATTAGTTGGTTTACTGGTCACAAAGTGACGCATAATCTCTTTCTGATGGCTATTTCCTACTGAATTGGCTTGTTGTCCCTCTTTTCCTTGGGCGTTTGAGAAGATTAGACCTTAATGGTAGTCTTGCAGCCTTGGGGTTCTTTTTTACTGCTCCAGTTAAAGGAAAACTCACACAAGCAGGAAATTTAGATTCTTTACAGTTGTTTGACGTTCAATAAAGGAACTATATTTTAAATATAAGATATGATGAATTCAACTGAAGCTGGTTGAATTCTGGTCCAAGAAAATCATGCCTGGCTAGATGGAAAATTATGCTCTTGGCAATGATGTTTTTTGTCTCTCGACAATCGACATTATATAACTTCTGGTTTATCTCTACAAACTGGGTGGGGAGGGGACAAGAAACGTTCTGTTATTTCATGACCTTTTTATCTTCTAATTCTGTTTTTTCATGACCTTGACTATCCCATATTGAAAAGTAACTCAGCCAAAGATCTTTAAACAAGAAGTTACTTATAAGTAACTTATACTTAATTTTAAGCTTAGTCAAACATGCTAGGTAACTAGCTGGGTTTGATTGTTATTAACTGAAATGGACACAAGTGCATGATCACGCATATATGTGTCGACCTGTGTTTAATTTTGTTCACTTTGCTTTCCAGGAGATGGCATTCGATGAGACGACATGATATTTCCCAAAATTTCTAGTTGCGTATGAAACCAACATCAAACAGAAAAGGAAATAAAGAACGGTAATCAAACATGTAAAGTTATGCATCACTCGAGCATATTGTCCCAATAATCAGTACATTATAATTTCTTCCAACTACTTGCTTCTTCTGTATAATATTTTTCACACAGAAATTTTTGCTCACACTTCTCTTGATGATGTGCGATCTTGTATATATACCTTCCACTCTCACAACTGGATTTCTTTTTTCAACAAGGTGAAAGAATACCCATTATGCTGATTGTTCGACCGATTTTACATCTGAAGCCTGGAGGTGAATTAACTGGGCAGTGTATCTAAATTTTGGTTGCTTTGAGTATTTGTTTGTTGCATGTATTGTAGAATTTTTGTGTCATTCATCTAGAGGGAAGGTGCACATACACAAACACTAGGAAGCCATAGCAAATATAATTTTATCATTTATAAGGTTTATTATTTTGAAACCTTAATGTCAATTGAGCAACACTTCCAAATGTCATTAATTTGATCATTTATTCCAACACTTTGCCATGCATGGATTCAAATGGACAACTTCTAGACCAAACACGTACTAAGAAAGGTAAAAAAAAGAAGGAAAATCTTGTTTATTATACTGTATGCTGCTACTTCACCAAACATGCTTACTTCATATTTGGCGATTTTAACTTTTCCTTCAACCTTGTAAAATGCGTCAGCAACTTGCTGCTATAAAGATGATATTCCTTAATCACTGGTTCTTCCTTAAATTTCAGAGTCCATTCGTATAATCGAGGCCAAGTGCTAGGTTCCAGAATTTGTATGCCATCAACTTCATGTATACATCCAAACCAGTGAACAAGCAAGCCAAATGATATGTCCAATAATCCAATTTTGTTACCACCAAAAAATTTCTCATTTCCTAGAGCCTGATCTCGGTGAATCTTTTTACATTAAACTGTTAAGATTTGAATGGAAAGAAAATAAAGATTTTTAACACTAACTTGATACTAATTACTTTCAATACTAATAACCTGTTACATGGTTTTTACGGAATGGAAACAAATGAAATGAAAAAGGAAACATTCGAATACATCATTTGAACTGAGGTAGACAACATGAACGCATACAAATCATCGTTTTCAACCCAATACAGAATATGTTTGTGCAGAAGTTTCACTTATTACCAATGTTACAACAAGACGGGTTTAATCACACCTTATTTTTCTAATGACATTAATACCACCTGCACAGACAACGAAACAACAAGATAACTTTAAGAAGAATAGAAGGAAAAGGAAACAAGCCATCCATTTGATCGAACTGATGGACTCCCCCATAGTTGATCAGAAAACAATATTTTATTTGCTTGCAGCCGTTTGAAAAGTTCTCAGGAAGGTTTCGGGTGGTTGGCCTCCACTCAATTGGTACTTCCCATTTATCTGTTGCAAATTGAGGATAGTAAGAATCTACAGTTTGCACAATTATTTTCATCGTTGGAAGTGATTTTTCCTCAACTTACCACATAATATGGGACTCCACTTATATGTGCTGAGTACTTCTGAAGTTCTGCGTTAACCTTCACGAAAATGCAAATTTTTGCTGGTCACATTAATTAGATTAAGTACACTATTTTTTTTAGCCATATTTGTCTACCATTATTCAATGAAAATGAGTTTTGGAATAGTGAATTTTGGAGAATGTGGGGTTAAAAGTAGAAAAAAGTTTTGAATTTACGTGCAAAATATTTTATTGTAAGATTGTGTGGTTGAAAATGAGTTTGAGAAAAAAGAGTGATGAAATAATGGTACACAAACAGGACTAACAGGAAAGAGCTAAAATCCGAACACAATGTTTTAATCTTGGAATCATAGAAATCATTCCCCTGCTTTCCATAACCTTGTTCTAGATCACAAAAGAACGGATTACAAGAAAGAATATACAAACGAATTATATTCATATCTTATTGATGAATAAGATTTCTTGTTTTGAAAACAAACCTCCTTCAGTCCATTGTTTGGATCTTCGAGAAACTCCGCTGCCCCTTCTAGTCCTACCTTTCTTGCAGACTCCACAAGAAATTGCCTTTAGATGTGATGAGAAAATGGCAATCAAGTTAATCTTCAAGAATATGAAACTATAAAAGCTTCGATTGACATTGAATTCCGGAAAGAAATCTAGCTACTCTACTGACCTGTCACCTATATACTTTCCTTGTGTAAAGTAACCAAGGCAAAGTTCTTCAACAAGTTTATGTTGCATATCTTGCCCTTGTCGTCCAGCAAAATATATTAACCTATGGCTATCCAGAGTATTTCCCCTGCACATCCGAGACCCAATCAGTGGCATCTAAAAATGAACTACCTTCTGTCAAGTTTGGTATGCTAGACTAGACAGTATAAGATAGAATTAAGGAAGAAAAAGAAGTAATAATCTTGTTTGTCCTGTGCAGCATTGCTTAGTACTGAGTACCAAACATGACTTTCACGTTACAACTGTAAAAGCCCAATTTTCTTTGTGCCAAAAGTCATAAACAGAGTGTGGGAAGTGAAAACCACCACCTTCTTTAACCCAATAGTCAAAGGAGGCTCCATCCACTTATTTTGTGAGTTTTAGCACCTCTGTAAGATATAAGTAGCGATGCACTGTCAATTACTTGCCCAAAAATAAATTGAACTTACGTTAGTCCATCCGTGTCATATTCCATTCCAAAACCCTTAAAGATCTGCAAATCACAATGTTTTGGAATCATATTACTTATATGGAAGAGTTCAGAACCAAAAAAAAAAATTTCTCGAGTGTTCAAAGAAATGACTCAAGGAGAAGAATAAACCTCAGCCATCCGGGACTCCATTTGTTCAACTCGCGGTCCAAACTTATTCCTGTAATAGTCCTTCTTAACAACTCCTTCCTTGGGCGCGGAAGGATTAAGAAAATAGGGGTGCCATTTGATCTGCAGCATAGAAATTATGATCTGAAGTTGGAAATGTATTGACAATAAGAAAATAAAACTGAAACGAACCTCAAAATTGTATTGATCATTTGATGATGCTATAGCTTTGTCGAGATTCTTTTTCCCCACAAAGCACCATGGGCATACGGTGTCTGCACTAACATCAATTTGAATAAGTTTCTTTGCAGGGCCGGCACTCGCTGATTGGGCCATGAAGCTGGATCTGCAGTTATTAATACTCGAAATTAAGCTACTTAAACTAGGAAAAATAACAACTCTGCACATCTTCAAAAACCGAAATGGGTTAACCTAAACCCTAAAAAAGCCTTCAAGTCTTTCTTCTTAAGATATACCCTTTACCTGCACTACAATTCAACAATTTATACTAATTTATGATTTGGATCAATACATGGTTAAGGAAATGCAAGAATGGTTTGCACTTATTTACTAAAATTAAATTGAACAACAAATCATCAACAAAAAACCAGATTAAAACAAACAGAATTCTGATAAACTAATCTTTGATTTGATGAACAGAAAATACAATTTATAAATAGAAAGTAACATTGTTTAAGAATTGGATGATTTGAATTCAAGAGAAAACTAACATGTGAAACTTTCGGATTCGGAATTGCTGGAGACAACTTAGTCGCATAAATAAGTGTCAATTAAATCGCTTGATTCTGTGCGATTTCTTTTTTACAACGGTCTGTTTTTCACGAGCAGGGACAATTGCACTAAGTTCCTGAAATAAGAATTCAATGCACAAAATTATTTACTAAACTTAAGACACAATATAAGCACTCAAGAAACGTGAAACTATACCATACTCGGAACTGGTGAGGGCGGCGACGAATTTGAGTGGATGAGAAGTNAAATAAGCCCCTTTACGCTCATTATTTCAAATTATATTTTTTCTCTTTTTTATTTTCAACTACACAATATTTCATAAAATAGTATTATATGTAAATTGAAGATTTTTCATTTTTTTTTAATTACACATTCTCCAAAAAATTACTATTTCAAAAATTATAATCCCAAATAATGAGGGCCAAACGGGGGCTAAAATTATTGAGCAAGAACTTGAAAAAAAAAAATCTCCATTGAAATAAAGTTGACAATAACATTTTAATTTAATACAATGCAACTAATCTTGAAATTCTTATTATTAACTTCCCATACTTGTCGGAAAAATATATATTGCATTTGCTAAAACCAGTGGAAAAATACTCTAATTTTAATCCTCACCAATCAAATTTCTATCAAAGGTTTTTAATGTCACATTAGTGTTGTATCATACATGCATGCAGAACCTTTCAATCCTAAAATTCAAAACTCTATTTACTTAAATTAAGCCCATGTTTGGTAACTATTCTTTCAAAATTCTCTCTCTTTCATACTCATTTTCAATAATATATTTTCACAATAAGCTTCCGTTTGATAACCATTATTGAGAAAAATAATGTTTTGAATATTGATTTTTTTGAAAATGTATGGTTAAAGTAAGGAAATATTTAAGTTTATGTGCAAAATATTTTATTGTGTAAATATGGTTGAAAATTGAGTGTATGGTTGTTTTAAATGGAGGCAATAGGAGCTAAAATATTCTTCATGTAAATTTAAGATCTTTCTTATTTTTTAACCACACATTCTAAAAAAAAAAAAAAAAAATTACTATTCAAAAATTCATTCTTCTCAAACAATGGTTGTTAAACAGGGCTAAACATAGTCCATGTTTTATTTTTCTAAAATCACATGTATAGTAAATTTTGATAAAAGTTGATGAAATGAGTGGTTCAAAAGTTGATAAAAATTATCGATTCATGAATGTGTAATTAAAAGAGCAACTAGTCATTATTATCTTGTATTTGTCTAGACCTTGTCATTACCAAATTAAAAGACAAGTTCAACTTAATGGTTATTTGACAAGTTATGCTTTGTGGGACTGGTTGGTTGATTGCTTCATGTTAAAATGTTTTTAAGATGAAAGTACCATAAATGAGAATGTTCACACTATTTTAGCATGAATAAAATAAGAAATGAGATATACGGTGGTTCGACCAATAGAGATACATTAAAGATGGGACAATTTAGATGTCGATGACATGTCATGCTTAGACCTAGAGAAACCCCATTCATAAGAGCGAAATGATCCAAGGAAAGAAGTTTATAAGAGGAAGATATGTTAGACAAGTGTTTCAATACTGGATATCATATTTACAAGATAGATACCGTATATGCAATATATATCGTTTATGTACTAGTTACCATATATGCAATAGTTACCGTATATGCACTCGATACTGTATATGCAATAGTTACCGTATATGCAACTGTTACAGTATATGCAAGAATTACCGTAGATGCTTACCGTATATGCAACTGTTACAGTATATGCAAGAATTACCGTAGATGCAACGGTTACCGTATATGCAAGAATTATCGTATATACAACAATTTAAATACCGATTTTTCACATACTGTTTTTGCATTTAACTTTGAATATAACAAATTCAATAATAAATTTAATAATCTAACAATTGAAAACTAATTAAATCGAAAAACAAATTAAACAGTAAACTTTTAACCCGAGACCTGTGTTACACACAGTTTACTTAAAACAAATTTGCCCTTTCACCGTACGTGCTTGAGGCATAATTTGAGCATTTGCTTCATAGGATACGACTTGTAACTTGCGCATTCACTTCATGGTAATTACCACATGAGTTTCAAAAAATGAAAAGTCAGTTGAATAAAATAAAATTGTAGCGAAATGTGGACATTCCTAATGGGCCAATTTTGTTCATTTCGATCCGACATTCGTGTATGCAAGTCGCGCAAGCACACAAGTTCAAGGTTCGAAGCCTATTTCGGTCCATGATTTGCACCCCGCGTGCACGTGGAGATAGCCTCTATGCTACACATTATTACACCATTTTAAAGTGCAACCATATTTAAAGTGGATTTTGTTTTCATCCACTTCCTATGTGGGACACACATTTTTACTTTTCCCACCAACATAAACTCCTTTAAGTGGCACATTTTGAGCTTCAATTTCTCATTCACCTGAGCATTAATTTTGACATGTAAATATATGATTTCGATGTACTCATGGAGGAGAACATAAATCAATATTTATCTTCCAAAATAGCCAAATGGGTCCCACTCAAAACTCATGCCAAAGTCAGCTAATTTCTCATTTTTTTTCCAACAAGATATGGATCAAAATTATAATGCTTAACGTGTTTACAAGAATTTGTTTTTATTGTAATTTTGAGTAAATGTAGCTCTGAATTGAACACAGTGGTGAAGAAAAGATTTATGTATCCAACCCCATATTTATTGAGAATGTTACACAGCGTATTGTTGTTTGCCTGCTGTCAATTTTCTTTTCTAAATATCTTCATTCCATGTTATTCACCAAGTTTCTTGTGGGGCTGTTCATCTGGTTTCTCTGTCAGAAGATGTCTTGCTACAAGCACGGGGTAGTGTTTTCTTGCACTCCGGATGAGTCTGAAATGATGCTTTGAAATATAACTGTTTTAGTGATCCCGAGTGCTGTGCAACTTGTTGCCTGTGGACATTGTCACACGCTCATTTCTACTAAAGACGGAAGAATTCATGGAGGGGGTATGGAGTTACAATAGTTATGGTCGGGCTGCTGATGAGAAATCAACATATGCTTGGTATCCTTCCTCAATTGATTGGTATGATATGGAATGTCGTTATTTTAACTTTTAATTATTTTCTGAGCAAGAGAATGTTTGGCTAAAGCCTAAAAAATGCAAATGTAATTGTAGTAAAGTAAGTATAGACTTTAAAAAGCATTTGGAAAAAAGGTTACTTAAACGTAACTTTTAAGCTTATGATGTTTGGCTATGCTTCTAATTGCTTCTACTTTTTTCAGGCTTAGCCGAACATGCTCTACATGAATGAGAAAGTATGCTGATGAAAGCCTTTCCATGTAGGTGTGTAGGAGAAGTTCGGAAATTGGCTGCTGGAGGGGCCACTCAGCAGTATTAACAGATGCATGTTCTTTAAAAGAATTGTGTGAGTTTAGGCTAGCAGACAGTGTGATTTATTTGGAGAATGTCTGTTTTCGTTACTTCGTATATATGATATATGGTAATACAAAATGGCCACAATACCTATGACTTAACCATGACTGCATTTAACTTGTACTGAACAATGTTATTATTTTCAAAACTGTGACCAGCCTTGCGGGTCGACTTGAATATGTGGTTAAAAATAAAGTTTGACAATTTAAAATTTTTCCAAATGGAATAAATTTTATTCTGGTTAGAAATCTCTCGATATCAATTTAGTTAACATGTTTTAGAGTACATTCACAGTAACCCTTTTTTGTCAAAACATGGCGAGGATTGTAAGTTTACAACTCAGGAGGGGGGCAAGACTTGACCTGCAAATGACCATTACAGACTCGAAAATTTCACTAGAAACAGAAGTTTACCTAATCCAAGGAGCTAGGGGATACAGAGGCACCAAAAAAAAAGGCTTAAAAGGCCCAAGAATCTAATGAAACGACTCAGTAGCATAATAGAATCAACAAACAAGGGTAAAAGAAGTGGTAGTCAAAGTATGATTACTGGGATTCTCATCAGTTCTGTCAGCCGTCGTATTATATTTGTCCTTTCTAGACATTTACAGTAAGAAATCCATGTAAAACCTTTTGTTTGCTTTTGCAGGAAGCATTTGCTTGATGGTGGAGATTGCAACTATGATGGAGAATTTGGTGCCTGAAAGCATTGACTGATAAGATTCACCGCTGTTTCGTAGTTGTATTTCTGGATTAGAATTCTTCAGCATGAGAAAACTGTAACTGAGGGTAGTTGTGCATTGAAAAATGTCGTGTACTCGGACATTTTCTGTATATCTAATGAACAGTTGACATTCTTATTAATCAATAGAACTTGTAGCTATCAACTATATTACATGCCTTGAAAAATTATACTTTTAATAGCAATAATTGATGATGCTTAAGAAGATATCGTCTTTGTTCAGGCTCAGTTTCATTTTTTAAAAATATTTTTTTCCAACTATAGTCCCTTTAAAATAATAAAAATCACGAAAAATTAAAAAGGACCGATGAGCATCCCAAACCTTGCCATTTTCTTTCGGTCCAAGCCGATCTACTGTTTTGACAAGAATAAATATCACCGGTCTAAGTGACAATGGTCCCATAATTTACTACCTCTCGTAAAGATGAGCTAAAGAAAAGCCAATGGTGCCGTGATATGGGATGTATTGTCTTTCAATATATAATAGAAAATTATTAAAGTGTGGCACGATGCAACAATAATAGCGCCTCGGTACATTTAATTTCAAGATTATTAAAGTAATAAACACACTATATATAATATCTGCTTGTATAAGGTGAGTACATAGAAATCATTGAGCATTGTAGTTGAGCCCGGAACATACAAATCATACATCTTTAAATATAGTATCTCTTTTTTATGCAGACTTGATATTTGACTTGCTAGTCATTCATTGCTATCATATAAAAATTTTAGTCTCCAATGGCCGGAAAAAATTTTATTGGTTGGCATGGCGGAGGAGCCAAGGCGGCATGAGAGAAGTAGTATTAGGGATAGTTCGATCATCTCCACCTTGTTCGTTTTGAGCTCCTGCTGGCTCAAAAGCACCCCTGCAAAAATAACTACTGTTACTTACCTTAACTAACTAATGCCATAAAAATGATGCTAGCACCTAGATGCTCTCTACATCTATATCTATATATACAGATGCTCCATTGTCTTTTATAACAAGCCATTTTGGATTAAATGAATTACCTCTTTCATTTCTCAAAGATTGTCCTAAGTTACTATCCAAATTGTCCTCTTCCTAACCAGAATTAAACATACTTTCACGTCTTCTTAACTCAATACTCGAAATGAAAAGTAGAGACTGAGTGAGGCTTGTAGCTTAGACAATTAAAGCATGCTGCCAAAAACCAAAGTGCCAGGTTTCGAATCCCTCCTCGCCCAACAGGATATCCAAAAGTATAGAGAGAGAGAGAGATGATACCCGATAGAGAGGGATGAAGGCCTTAGTGATTGTGGGGGAGGGTGAGGAAATACAAAGTTGGACGAGTTTTGTTGCTCCTGCTCCTGCTCCTGCTCCTTTTCCTTCACCTGCTAGTAAATCAACAAATCAATCAGTTCAGTTTCTAAAACAATAAAGGAAAAAAATTCAACCTAAACTACCCTATTAATGCAGAAATATTAGAAGTAATGAAAAATTATTACTTAACCTTCTTTAATAATAAGTTGTTTTGCTCCTGCAGTGATCTCTCCTGTCATCAATATCAAACATCCCGCATTATGGCCTAAACTTAAAATATCAGAACCAACAAGTAATGAATTCCATAATCAGTGGATTTAGAAATACCCAGGATTTTTTCACTTATTTAGGTCATTTATATGATCTAGAAATTCCATTGATTTTCTTGTTTAGCTACAGTGCATTCTTGCTTAGGGAAGCTATATCTTGTTTGATTCTCTGTTTGGCCTCCATTTTTAGAACTCATTTTTTTTTTAAATTCTTTTTCGATCATACATTTCACGGGATCCACAATTTTTATCATTTTTTCAACCACACATTTCGTCAAATTTTATTAAAATCTACTATAAATATGATTTTTAGCAAAACAAAATGAGGGCGAAATAAGGTTTTTTAAATGTTCCTTAGTTTTGACAGATCAAAAAACGATTACAGCATAACCAAGAATAGATGCAGACAATTTTGAAAGTTTGATTTTCTTATTTATAAGACTTGTTAGATTGCTTACAAAGTGTTGCAACCTTAACCTTTCAAGTAAGATGTTTCCACTTTGTATCATAGGCCACCCCTTTATAATGTCATTTTCATTGCTTCAGAGTATATTGTAGACAATAAGATTACATTTGACACACCAAATTAGATCATATAAGGAATTTAGGAAAAATTACAGTGGATAGTAAGAGTTGGATGGAATTATGGTAGATTAAGGCAGATATATTTATTGATTCTTACTTAAAAAAATGTCATTTGCACTTAAACCATATAACATATTTACCGGGAGAGTGGAGAGACTTTAAATCGGATAAGATATATAGATTATGTTTGGTAAATTTATAAATGAGTTATAAATAGAAATAGTAGTAAGTCTCATAAAATGTATTGATAATGAGTAGTACTTATGAATGTGTAGTCTGAATTTAAAAACCAACTTATGAATTGTATCCAAATGGATGCAGTGTCATTTGTACTATTTGCAAATGAAACGTCAAGGAATACTATCCGCGTCCATCATAATCCTATCTATCTAATAATATCTATTATGATTTTATACTAATTTTCTATCTGGTGCGCCAAATACACCCTAAATACATATATTATATGGATGGCTAAAAAACTCTATGTTTCACCATATCTGAACTAAAATGTATTTTCCATACAAATCCTTTACTCATTCTCAACAAAGTTATATACATATTGGAGAATAAACTAATTTTTGTCTCTTACAAAAAATAGTATATCCTATAGTTTAGTCTCTGTTCATCAAACATTAAAGGTTAATTTTTCTATTCAGTAAAAGTTAGATATCACATTCACAACTACTACCTATCTATTAATTAAACATTTAGTGAAACCCAATACTATTTCTCATAAAAATTTGCTAATAATTGTACTCGAACACTTCTATAATTTTTTATTTGATTCATATGTTATGAAAAAACAAATTTAGTATGCACCATGTTACGTCATTGTATATTTTCATTTTTAGTTGTTCCATTGAGATCTATTACTCAACTTGGTATGCACTATCACATGACAAGATTTTAACTTTATTTTCTTCTTTAATTCGCCTCAAAATTGTCCAAACTGCATAAATATACTGAACGTGCCACAACTATTTTTAGAATGGTACTAGGATTGAGCCAATTTTCATGGGGGTTTTCACATATACAAATACTTGTGGAGCTAAGGATATGCAAAGAGAATTATCAGTTTTACCTTTTTCTGAAGCTCGGAAATGGACTCGTGCATAAGTTGGTTCTGCACATATATATGTTTGAGAAACATAACCGATATTTCCATGAATCTTATATCTGTTATAATTTAACCAAAATACTCGGAAATAGAAAAAATTAACTGAAAAATCAAAGAAGTGTATTAAGTACCTTCCTTGTTCTAATTCGCTTCAGAGCAGTATCAAGCTGTTGCTCCAAACTTTGAAGCTCTCTCAAGCTGAGGGGATCCAAACCTTCTCCAACATAATTCCTACAATAGTAATGTATTGTTGGGGACAATAGTAAAATTTTCTCAAGCTGTTTCTCCATTTTGATTGGATCATTAATGATCAGTGAGCATTCAAGTTCTAGTAGTGAACAGATTTTGCCTTTTTATGAAAGTAATGAACATGAACTTACCTTATGTTTCTTTGTAGAAGTTCAATCCGAGCTACAAGCTTGGGAAACTCGAGATTCCACTTTTCCTGCATAAATACACAAAATGCGATATAGATATTAAAGCTAGAAAATAGGAGAGAATTAGTAACATGTACTATCCTATTTTTCTTAATTTATTGCACTATAACAAGCTTATTCGATTCCTTCCCTGGTGTTTATAAGTCAAGTTTTGTGTTCTACTTAAGAGTTTTCTTTTGGTTAATGATCTTTTACAATATACCCTCTAATGCATCTTCCCTCAAAACACATGTTTACAAAGTCTAGATTAATTTCTTATGGCCCTTTAAAGCTAGACTTGTGAAACACTTTTTAACTTTTTTTTTTCTTTTTTCTTTTTTTTTTTCCTAGTAGGTTGGATCATTCCAAAGAAAAAAAAAACTTTTATTCCATGTAGTCGTTCA
Source organism: Fraxinus ornus (assembly GCA_903798235.1). Taxonomy (NCBI): domain Eukaryota; kingdom Viridiplantae; phylum Streptophyta; class Magnoliopsida; order Lamiales; family Oleaceae; genus Fraxinus; species Fraxinus ornus. The sequence goes on along the minus strand of CAIGRF010134954.1, from coordinate 29 downwards.
ACATCCATGCCATGCTCAATCAGAAATAT
>CAIGRF010134940.1:8073-20006 GCA_903798235.1 Fraxinus ornus | reverse complement strand
ATGTAAAAGTGTTGGTTTTTATTGATGCAAATAAACGTGTCCTTTGTCATGAGTAATTACACATCTATGCTAATTTAGTTGTGTTTGATGTAGTACATGCCATTTTTAATCAGTTTATAAGTTTTTTGGTGGAGATATTTGTGTCTGATTGGGTGGATATAGTTAGGATATTTGATTCTTTCAATTGGATTATTACTGCAGATGGGATAGGGACAGCAGAATGGAGGGCAGCAAAGAGTCTATCGTATTACAAGAGAGGGGATTATGTTCCTGGTTTGAAGGTAAGTTAAATATTGGTTGACATTTATGTTTGTTGTCTTTCATTTTTCTGATACACTTCATAGTGAATAGTTTTTCTCTACTAGAATTGGAAGATACATAATTCTAGAAGGGTGTGAATTTGGTAGAAATTTTGATTAATCTTCAGTTTAAAGCCCTTATTTAGAATCCTTTTATTCCTATGTGTTTCAACGGCAAGAGATTATCGGTTGGGTGATTCACTTGGATGATTTTAATATTTGTGGGAAGTTATCCCGAACCGACCAACCCAACCCAACACAATCCGACCGACACATAATTAGGTTGGGTTGGGTTGGGTGGGGTTTCGAACAAACCGTTAATATTGGGTTGGGGCAAAAATCGACCCAACTCAATCCATGCCCACCCCTACTTGTAAGCTAATGCGATATATTTCGAGGAATTCATGCCACCATGTTGAGTTTCTACTAACATGCAATTTGCTTGATGGTAGGCAAAGATGACCAAAAACTAGCATGAGCTTACTTAGTACATGAAATGTGACAGGCTACCAAGAGAGGACAGGTGACGCAGGGCAGAATATAGATTATTCTGCAGGCTAGTTCTATCAGCAAATTCACAAGGAAGAAACACAAGAATAACGTAGAAAACATAGAGAAAATGTCTCTGAAGTTTAAAGAGTTTTTATATATCCAATAATCATGAAAATAAGTCCACAAGCCGGACTTTATAGCAAAAAATTCGAATTTTACCAAAAATGGCAAAATTCTAAAAATCACGCCAAATGAAAATAAGGAATTAAATAAGTAGTCTGCGAAAAATCTAGCCCAAATCGGGTTAAAAATCATCTCATAACATGCAATAGAAATATTACCAAAAATAGCAAAATTTAACTAATAATAGCGATTCGGAAGGGAAAACAACAGAATTTGAAGTCGAAAATGGTACACACCGCGACATGCACACCAAAATAAGCTTTCCTGATTGAGGTCATAATCGTGATTCTATAATCATAGCCAAAGTTATGGCCAAATTACCAAAACATGTCTCAATTACCAAAATTACACTATTACTTGCCATCCTTGCACTAATCTGCCAACTCGTGATACTTGAGAGCCAATCACGTATTATCTGATAACTCAGCATCTGATTTGGACCCTTTTGCATCAACGGGGCGATCATGACAAGAATACGAGCATCAACAACCTAATTCATGCATCTCATCCATTAAAATTAAGGTTGTAACGCCAGTTTAGGTGACATTGTGAGTCACTTATAATTGTCTAATGAATTAAAATGTATTTCAACTTTATTGGACAATTAAAGGAATCTTCGCTAGGACCTAAACCGGTCCTAGATAATATTACTCCATATAGTATGTTCACATGTATTTATAGTGAATGAGCATGGCCTTAACCTTAGCATGGTCAATTTCATTTTTGCAAACAAATTTATCACCAACTTAAGTAGTGTTATATTCACCTATCCCCCTCAATTTTGGGCAATCGAGACTTTAAGGTACTTTATCTTCCAGAAACCACAAGGTTTTGAGTTCACATGGTTAGAGTAGATCTCAGGCAATTTTCAATGTCACCCTAAGAATTAACAGTAGCAAGTTATATATATGAAGTTTTATTCAGATATAAGACGTTGTTCACTGTAAATTTTTTTCCCTCACAATAAAAAAAAATAAAAATCGGCCAATTGTTTTTGGGAAAAGTTCCATGTAAGACAAACGATAGTCTTTCGATAAACATTTCATTCCACAAAAATATGAACAAACTACTCATTCATTGAAAATGTTTGATATATAGTACTAGATATGACTAAACAGAGAGAGAAAGAGAGAGAGAGATTAAATTTTATCTATGGTAGTGTTTTGTTTAGTCCTTTAAATTACTGTATTCTACCAAGCATGATCACAAGGTTCACCCCCAACACTATTCAATAGCTATTGTTGATTATAAGACAAAAAAAAAAAAATCAAATAACTATGAAGACAGCGAATATCTACAAACCAATCTATCAACTTTCGTAAGCCAAATTAACAGCAGGAATACAATGTGAATACTTGTCCAAAAGTGTCAGGAATGTACAGGTATAGATGAATTCATGGATACACAGCCTTTTAAGCATTCAAGAATGCCGTTTCGGCTTACTAACTCTGAGTGAAGAGTAAATGGGACTATGGGAAACCCTCTTTTACACACTCGTCATACTTTTCCAGAGCATATACAATGTCACTGAAATCTGGATGCTTAGAGGGGTCTGCTGCCCAGCAACGCTTCATAAGGTGTATGAGTGCATGTTGACAGCTTGCTGCCAATGGCGATCGCTCATTCTAAAAAATGGTTATAGAAAGAGGAAAGTAACTCGATGAGTCAGATATAAATTAATCATTTCGTTTAAAATCTTAAATTGAAGTCCTAAATCTTACCTTCTCGGCCAAAGCAAAAGCAGCTTACACGGGAGTCATTCCTAGTAAAGGAAGCAAAGCTGTCATAAGCTCCCATAGCATGATCCCAAAACTATAAACGTCAACTGTCCAAGTATGAGGTTTCTCCTCAATCATCTCTGGTGCCACCACCGGTAAGTCCCCGTATTCCCTTTGGCTTCCTGGCATTGTGTTTCGAGACAAGACGTGCTAAAATCAGCAACCTTAACCCTCATCTAATCATTTAATAGCAAGTTGTTCGATTTGAGGTATGTGTATCACCCCTTGTGAGTGAAGATACTCCATTCCTTGTGATACATCGAGGGCTAACCTAAGAATCATCTCGGTTGAAAGTGAGTATGGCTCTTTCTTGTTTAGATATATCCTTAGAGTCCCTTGTGATATGTAATAATATTGTATACATGAGGCTTTTTACTAGCAGTAATAAACTGTACAAAAAGAATAGGTAACGTTAAGATGGTATGATCTGCAAATTGTATAATTTTAATTATTTAGAAAGACTAAAGGAAATCTAACATGTACTATATTAGGATGATAAAGACGCGAAAGAAGGGCGACTTCCTACTTGAATAGTTGTCAAGCAAAGTTCTAGTTTCCTCCTTATGAGTTGGAATTCTCGCCATTTTTACAGCAGCTGCTCTCTAATTATAAATTCCTCTGTAAATGCTACTATGTGTACCAGAAACAAACTTATTGCCTATAAATAACTGAGAATGATGCTTCCCGAGTCTCAATATTCTCAGAATCCAGTTTCATTGACCATTCCAAAATGTCTACTCTTTTCCTCTTCATATTGTCTTCATAATAGTTTAACTGTGTTCTTGAAGTAGAAGGAATTGATAAAGATTTTCTATTCAACTTTCGCAGTCAAAATGGATTAAAACACGAGGTAGCCATGGAATATATACACAAATCTTTCTTCTTCTAGTATGTAGAAATAGAATTAACAAAAAGGTATCAAAACACACAATCAAAAGTTATTTTCCTTCTGAAAGTGTGATTTGATTATAGGAAGTGCATGAACTGGTTTAGGAATATTGGTTCTAAAGAAAAATAGAGACAAGGAATGGAGGCATCATGTATCAACAAGCTTTTGCAGATTTTCTGAAAAGAAAGATTTTGTTGAGTTGGGTTGGCATTTCATAACATGAGAGGAAGATGATTTCAGAGATGCCTCGTAAAAATAGTGTTGACCCTATTTTTTGTAATGGTTACGTGGACAACAGACTGACGTGGATCAAAAGTTGGGTACGAAGTAGTTGCCAGACTCACTAGGGAAGTGGCCATAATGGCCGCAAACATGAGGGATATTACCCAGCATAATATTGTCATGTAAGAGCTGCTTAGGAATATGTAGAACCAGGGAAGATACCCGATCCCCCAATATGCAGCTCAAGGAAATGTTTTCTCTCACGACCTTCTGCTAGGGAATTACTATTATGGTGAGGAGGGGTTCAAAGCTAAATGGCTGATATCAACATTACACTAGGAAGAGGCACCTTAAAAGAGGGAAGTTGAGATTGATACATCCAATAACTATGCCACTGACCCAATGAGGTTCCATTCAACTTTTCTCTAAATTTTGAACCAGAAGACATGCCTCGAGATCCATAAGTATCTTCGTCAAGTTAAGCCCTGGAAGGCCTAGAAATAAGCAGGCTCAACCTCCATTTGCACCTAGAAATAGGCAGGAACCACCTCAGTTTGAAAGACAAAAACGAACCTGTTTATGTAACATGCCTCAAAATCCTTAACCTAGGAATAGGCATCATAGGAAGGCTAAACAAGCCAGGAATCAAGCAAGACATTCCCAACCACCTCGAGGACCTTAAGTAGAAAGGATGAAAACTTTGACGAACCACAAAGGTCTTGTGACCTAAATGACAATGATGACAATTTGCCATTCTCCCAAGAAATTATGGATGTTATTGTCCCAAGTCATTTCATGTTTCCTAAAGTTTCCTAGTACGATGGAAAAGGTGATCATGTGAAACACCTCAACAACTTCAAAACCTATATGAGCCTAAGGGATTCAACTCTCGTTGTGAAATGTAGAGCCTTCCGCTTGACCTAAGTGGAGGCAACTCAAATGTGGTATACTATGCTTCCAAAAAAGAGTATTAGAAGTTGACTAGATTTCAAAAATACTTTCTTTAAGTGCTTCGCAACAAGTAAGGAAGGCTAATGGCCAAAACAACATTTCCAAGACATGAGATAGCAACAAAGGGAGTTACTCAAAAGCTTCTTATCTAATTTCACCGATGAAATGACCTATTGCGTACCCTAAGGGGATGGCTAGATATGAACTTTCTCTTTTGGAGAGACGTGCAAAATAAAGATCCTACTCGTTATGACTCCATACTGGAAAAAGGCACGAGATCATCATTGAAAAATTGAAAGATCGTCGTACTAGAGCCAACTAGGGACTTCCACCTCCTCAGAGACAACAAGGAAGAGGTCCCACCTCCCATTTGATGGAACACCAGGTTGGATAGTCAACCATTCTCAACACAAGGTAAGCATTGGCTACAACAACGTTGAATGCACCAACTTTGGCTTATGGCGAAGCAACCTCAATGTAAGGTCCAGCCAACAGTTTCTACAATGGGAAATTGGAGAGGTTGAAGTTCTGAACCTAGGAATAGGGATGAGACACCTCTCTATTGCACTTACCATCACTTTTACAGACATAATACATCTGATTGCAGAGACATCTTACATCTACAATCTAGTAATCAAAGAAGGAACATACACCCATGAGAAAATGCACTAGGTAAGATCGACAACCAAGGAAGGTCGATGCCACGCGTCCCGTTATAAATAACGCTCATCGAAGATGAGAAAGTGACAGGGAGAGGCTTAGGGAAGGTCAAAGGCAAAGGAGGAGTCCTCCAGCTAACATTAGCCACGAACCTATTCGAGAGATTGACGTAATTTTTTAAGGTCCGTATGTTGGAAGGGAAACTAGAAATGATCAAAGGAACTATGCAATGAATGCTAAGGATCTCCCAATGGCAAGCTTCATAGTCAACAACAGTCGACTCTCAACTGGGAGAAGGATTCACCAATTACCTTCCACAAGACGATGCAGTTGGCTTGCATTATCCACATTGTGACGCCTTAGTAGAAATGGTCGTTGTAGCATGAAATGACCTTAAAAGAATGTTAGTGGATAATGGGAGTTCAGTCAATATCATATTTGAAGCAACCTTTGACAAAATGGAAGTGGACCATGAGCTAATCCCTATGAGCTCACCTTTGTATGGTTTCCCTGGCGATAGCACTATCCCAAGGGGAAAAACCACTCTAACAGTAGAGATGGGAACAATGTCATTGAATGATTATCATGTTATGGAATTTTTGGTATTGGACAACTGTTCTGCCTACCATAGGGTGCTAGGAAGACTGGCGTTGAAGGAATTATGTGCTGTTACATCCATTCATCACTTGTACATGAAATTCCCTATTGAAAATGGCATCGTCACTGTTAGAGGCGACCAAATGAGTGCAGTGAAGTACTATTTGAACTCCCTTAAGAAGGCAAAACATAGGGATGTCAATGTAATTTTGATGGACGTTGTCATGAACGACCCACCTGAACAAGGATAGATCCCTGAATAAGGGAGAGCTGCTGAAATTGTGAACGCTTCTAAAGAAGAGGCTGTCTTTGAATTAATAACAGCCCCTGAAGAAGGGAAAGCTGCTGAAAAAGTGACTAAATTTGATGAATTATATTCTCGCATCATTAATTTCGAACCTCAAACAGCCCCGTGGAAGTGTTTTAAAGTATATCCCCAAGATCCTTCCAAATTCTTGCAGATTGGAAAAGATCTGCCAACGGAGGTTAAGGAGAAGTTGAAATTCTTCTTATGTGAAAACTTGGATATCTTACCTTGGAGACATGAGGACATGGTTTCCATCAATCCAAAGGTTAGTTTTCACCACTTAAAGATTGATCATAAAGCTACCCCCTCATCGACAGAAAGGAAGGCCCTCAACCCAGAAAGGTATGAGTTCTTGAAGGATGAAGTAAAGAAGTTGATTGATAATCGTTTAATCCGAGAATTAACTCATCCAAAGTGGGTATCAAACCCTATCTTTATTAAAAAAACATAATGGCAAGTTGAGGGTATGCGTAGATTTTCCCAATCTTAACCAAGCTTGACCCAAAGACAGTTTTTCACTTCCATGAATAAATCAACTCGTTGATTCTGTTGTCGGGCATGAACTACTGAGCTTCATGTATGCTTATTTGGGCTATAATCAAATCCTAAAGTACTCAGTTGATGAAGAGCACACGTCCTTATAATGAACATAGGTCTCTATTGCTATAAGATGATGTCATTTAGGTTGAAAAATGGTAGGGCCACATATCTAAAACTTGTTTATAAGATATTCACAGACTTCATTGGAAAGACAATGGATGTGTACGTTGATGATATGCTAGTGAAAAGCTGGAAAGTAAAGGATCATGTGGAGCACCTCAATAAAGCCTTTTGAATACTATGAAGGTACAGGATGAGGTTGAATCCTTTCAAGTGTGCATTCGGAGTCGCCTCAGAGAAATTCTTGGGCATATGGTTAAAATCCTTTATCCATGGTTTATGGAGCAAAGGCTATAAACTTGGTTGAAGTAGGTCTACCATCTTATCATCACATAGATTTTAATGAAATATCTAATGACGAGTTGATGAGGTGCGAACTTGATTTTCTTTCTGAAAGAATGAATGAATCCCATGTGAAGATAGCTACATACGAATGAAAGATGACCTGGTACTACAATTCTAAGGTCAAGAAAAAGTCATTTCATGTGAACGACATTGTATAACGAAGAGTATTCATATCCTCTAAAGAGCCGGAATGGGAACTCTTGGTCCCAATTGGCATGGTCCCTACCGCGTCAAAGAAGAGTTTCAAACTGAAACCTATAGGATCGAAAGTTTGGATGGTATGGCACGACCTCATCCTTGGAATGCAGAACACCTAAGTAGGTACTATCAGTAAAAGTGTAAATACTTAGTTCATGTACGGTTTGTTTAATTCAATAAAAACAGCCTTATCAAAATTAGTGAATGAAAAGAAAAGTACCTCCCAACGACAAAGGTCCTAGAGGAAGTCTCTACCTGATGAGCCTCCACCAGGCAAGGAAGCATGGGCACCTTGACGAAGAGATGGATCCCAAAATAGACCACTTTCTTACTTGCCGAGGTGGATACCACTTGCTCCCAATGATAAAAGTCATGGATGAGCCATTCGACCCTATGCTCAGAAAAGATAAAGTAGAAAAGACAAAAAGCATACGAACTTCTAATACTTGTATAAATTTTTAACAGAACAAATCTCAGTAAAGGCTGAAGCACATCAAAAAGTAGTGACGTATGCAAAACTCAGTAAACATTTAGAAAATTAACACAAGTATGACAAAAGAAATTTCATTCGTAGAAGCTTATTACATTGGGGGTGAAAGCCATCTACAATGGAGAAATAAAAAAGAAATTACAAAAACCTAAGCTAAGTAGATGGGGAAGGGGGATTTGTGCCCGGAAAAAAGGACAATTGCTTTGGGGCCAACTGTTTCAGAAGCCGCATTGTCGTCCCTAGTCTTATCATTTTCTATCATTTTCTAATTAAATTGCATGTCTCCCTCTAAAAACTCTGGCCTCAACACTGAGGTATCGAATGCTTGGAAGTGCACCTCAATCTATTCCACAAATTCGGTGTTCACATACCTTCGCCATATTTTGCAAAGTATTGATACTACTCCGCTAAATGGAAGTTAGCAATGTACCGCTTCACAGCATCATCGCCAACAGACTGGGTTTTCCTTCTCATCACCACTACCTCTTTTGTCAATCCAGAGACTTTGGAGCCAAGCTCCCCCACATGCTGCATTAAGGCGGCATTTTCCTTCTTAGACCTTTCCAATGCCTCAGCAACTATGTTTTAATGGGCATCAGAGGTTTCCGCTCACTCGGTAAGAGAAGCCACATATCTTTGAGATATGTGGACTTCTTTCTTCAAATTCTCAATTTCTGCTAAAGCAAAAGTGAGCTTCGTGGCCTCCTTGGCCTGCTGCTTTCTGGTGACCTCAACTTCAGACTTGGCTTTCTTGGCCTCCGCCTCCACCTGAGATATCTTAATTGAAAATTCCTTATTCTTTTTCTGAAGGTTTTTAAAGAGGATTTCAGCCTCTATGGTAACCCCAAAACCTTTCCTTACCTGGCTCACCATGGTGACAAACATATCCACCGAGTCACTGGTCTCCATAAAGGTCTGCCACCTATCCGTTCAGTACTTGTAAAATGTGGTAGTTGCAGTTTAAATTTCTAAAGGAATGTTGGACAGAGTCTTTAGGGCCAGTCGTCCCTCCTCTTAGACAGGAAGAGCTTGGTGGGAGGAGCTTATTAAAGGTAGTTGTTGAGTCGATCGAGGTCATCTCCCCTCTTCGACTGTTCTTGCCTTAAAAACTCCATACGACTTAAGTACAACTCTAAAGAAAGAATGAATGGAACAATGACACACCCCTACCTAGGAAAGCAGACTCGCTCATCACAAAAGGGGGCTAGGAGTTCGATATTATAGGGAATGCAATATTTTTCCCTAATGTGTACAAGGTCGGTTATGGTTACATTTGAAGGAATTTTAGCTATCCCCAACCCGCATCATAATCTTCTTGACCCTCCATTGTGGGCAAAGCACTCTGACCAGCACTAATGGCTCAGATGAGGTCAGCAATTTTGGTTATTGTAACCCTCATCTCAGAAGCTACAGTACTATTGTCTAAGTCCTCCCGTCAGAAAGTGAACAAGCCAAGAAATTTAAAATCAAAGAAGGTAAAAATATTTACAAAGTCAAACAAAAAAATCACTAAAGAAAAGTGGTCGGAGTTCGTCAAAGTGACTTGAAGAGTTTCAATAAAGTTGAAGAACAAGAGAGTTTTTAGGAGTTTAATTGTTTTGCTCATGAAAGCAAATTGATTTTCACCCAAAATCGTTGCTTTTATAGGCGGAGATCATCAACTTTATCCGTTGGATCTGGTCCTAATCATCCAACCATTCATTTGAGATTTAATCTGAGCCATTCGTAATGTCACTCGCTTTGTATTCTACGGTCCAGATCAAAGCGTCTGAATCACATGCGCCACTGTGTTTATCTCCCATAAAACAAGCATGCACCATCTATCATTGCTCATTAAATATGTCGACGATTGCGTGTATAGAAAGTTGAACTGCTTTACCTGTCTTTCTTTGAAAACGTACAAGATAGCAAATCATTTTGGTGCAATAATTAATGACGTCCTGTGTTCCTAACATTTCAAAAAACATGCCTCTTCAAAATTAATGCATTACAGTCTCAGCAAATAGCAGATGTACACTACTTTAGCTTCGACAATGTTTCGGATACACAAAGTCATTTCTGAGCAAGTAGTCGCGAATAAAAAGACCTCAGCTGATGCTCCCCAACATTTTCCAAAAAAATTACAAACTTCAAAGTACACAACTTCAGACAACATCTTTAATAAATACTTTGAGCAAATCATAATAAGTTCTACTTTCAAATTCTAATTATATTATAAATATTTATACTTAGAATTGTGGGATTATTGTGGTGTTGTAAAATAAACACCCCAACAAAAATTTTATTTTTATGAAAGAAGTTCATGCATTAAATGAATAATCATGCATAGACTTGGGGGACTATTTGCTCCAATTGAAGACCACGTCATAGTCCACGTGGAGATGTAAGTCAAATCTGACTAAGTCAATATAGACTCAATTGGTCGAAAAAAAGAAGTAAAAGAAGAAATCGATACTCTATGTCCCAAAGCTCTTCACACTTTTGATTGAAGCGCTCGCTACATTCGAAACTCCATTTGGTTGAAACCCTTGCTGTCTTTTAAAGGATTTACGACAATCTTTAGAAATGATTGGTATAGCTTTTGTAATAATGAATGTCAAAACTATTGGCCTAGGGTATAGGGTAGCGACCCGTTATTAATGTATTAAATCCATAACAGACTGAGTGATGTAAGGGTTCAGCCAGAGAGATGAGGTCATGTGGTTCTTATCCACGACCACCACCTTGACTAGAACTCTATAAATAAGCAACTCTTGTAACATTTGTTTCTAATGCAACTCTTTACACTTGAAACCACACTTTGTTCTATCTCTTGCATATTCCATATTTGTTTGCTTAAGTTTTAGTTTGTGTTTACTTTGGTTGAATTGTTTATGATTGTTTTCGTTTTATGCAATCATTTTTTATCATATTGTTGGTGTTTGAACATTTTTGTCTCTCATCATAAAGCACCTCCCATGTCCATAAACGCCATCATTTTCCTTCTGAATTTCCAGTCAAAACATGTTGGAATTTCCTTACGTGGACGAAAGTGGGCCCTTCATCTGTTGTTTACATAACTATTAAAAAAGGGGGTCAACAAATAGTTACTTTTTCAAAGGAATACAATTCTCCAATTTTCTTATGCTCCATTCAATTCTAACTTGATTGAGTGGACAAAGTTAAGCACTTTACTAATAAAAAAGAAGAGTAATATAAGTGCTTATCAATTAAATTTGGAAAATGGTTGATTTTATTTTATAAAGTTTTAACATGTGGCTAATTTTGTGATGAAGACAAGTGACAGATTGATTCCATGGATAAAGTTTGAAATGATGTAAATGCACTTTTGCTTATTTATATCCATCCAAAGTGTGATGATCTAATGGCATCAAGAATTTCCTTAATTTGGTTTAATTAGACACTTTTTACTAGTTTTAAAGAATAAAGGTGTTCTTCAGTGAAAGTGCTTCGACAGAATATGAAGTACAAAGGAGGGGAAAAAATACGCAAATGTAGACATAACAAAATTGTACACATATTATTAGCGTTAGTTGTCGAGGGATCTGGTCCACTCTACTATGATACCTAAAGTTAGTGTGTCACAATTAGAATGTATAAAATCTAGCTTACCTAAAGTAGAATTGTAGAAGCCATTACCAATTTGTATAGACGAAGGGTTTAGGTCCTCTAGCACATATGGTACTTGGTGAGGTTGTTGAATATTTATTAGGGTAATTAGCGCAAAACGTCCCTACCTTTACATGGTTCTGTGCAAAACGTCCCTACCTTTCGTTTCTTGGTGCAGAGCGTCCTTACCTTTCTAATTTTTGGCGCAAAACGTCCTTTTTGACCATTTTACCCTTCTATTGAAATAAAACAA
>CAIGRF010134921.1:22159-36293 GCA_903798235.1 Fraxinus ornus | reverse complement strand
TTCAGCCTGAAAGTTGATATTTGATAATGTTTTGGCTATCTTTCACTCCTTTGAACTCCTTGCTTCATCCAATTGATCTCCAAAACTCTTGAACCTTTATCAAAAGCTTAGAAATAGGTTTTAGAATATTTTCACTTTAGTCCCTGAACTTTCACTTTCCTCCATTTTGGTCCTCTTTCACTTGTTTCTCCTTATTTGGACCGTATTCATCCATTTGCAACCTAAACCAAAATATAAGTGTACTTAGAACATTTAAGTGCTAATAAATCATGAAAATGCAATTATTAATGGATGAAAAACGTGATAATTGCACTATTATCAGGCTATAAGGAGAACAATTTGAGGGATGGACTGGGAGATCTCATTTGAAGTACTAACTTGTCTCATTTGGTTTCTCTTAATAGGTGTCCATCGCTGTCGAGGTGCGGTCATGACATCCTTACCCTTGCCTTTATCCTTGGCAGAAGCTGGATTAGGCCTATAATTTGGGTCAACAACACTTGGGGCCGCAGAAGGTGGAGCAGGATGGGAACAACTAGAACACTTCTCATCCGAATGACCAAAATGTCTACAACGAAAGCAAAATTCTGGCACCTTATCATATACAACGGTTGCCAATATCCTATCCTCTTCTCCCTCTCTATCCATATTCTATCAGAGAGCTTACATTCCAAATCGGCCTCAATACATACCCGCGCTTCACTAGGACGGCGAAGATCAGAAGTTTCTTAATCAATACGAAGTGGAAGCCCAATACCTTAGCTATAGCGAACAGTGAGCTCAAAAATGAATGGGAAGCAAAGGAAATGACACCCAAACAGGAACAATAGAAACCTCATACTATGGACTAAAACTAGGAGTCTAGTTGAATACACACATATGACAACCATCAATATACCAAGTGGGTTTGAGGAATAATCGTGAATAATCATCCTCATGAGCTATATGAATAATAATGTGTGCATCATCGATGAGTCCAATTTCATATTCACCAATAAAATCAAAACGCATAAAATTTTCACGTACCTTACTCATAGAAGGTTTGCGATACACAAATTTGCCTACAAGTGTAAACCTGTAAGCCTCAGCCAGAAACTACTCACCTGATACCTCAAACAAAACTGCAGGCTCACCATGGTGAATATATGGTTCCTTGGATACCAAACTATGATGTCTGGAATCCTTAGGAGCATGAAGGACGTGCGTAAATGATTTTCTTTGACTCATTTCGGCCTGTGTAAGAAAGGTTCTATAATTGAGAGCTGCAGCATAGGACCGAGGAGGTTGGGTAACTCCTGGAACTGCAGATGAAGGAATTGGTAGTCTATCTGAGTTCAGAGCAATGGGAACAGTTGTATTAGGCCGTACGTGAATACCACGCGCCGGGGGGCTGACGACGCGTGGGGCAGTGAGTGAACTAGCACCCGGTGCATAATTGATCCCACCATCTTTAGGCTGTGGAATACGATTCTGATGAGATTTAGCATCCACGGATGCAACAAAATTCGTTTGAAGATAAATTCGTGAAGTAGGCTCAAAATTGGAATTAAGATTCTCCAAATTATTGACGGAGGCATAGAAACTGGAGTTATGGTAGCATGAACATGAGTCGTTGGTGGAGGTATCTTATCAATTGAAGAACTGTAGCAACCGAAATTTGGAATTGGATGGATTTCGATGGTCGTGGCTTGGGAGATAAAACTGGAGGTCAATTTCTCATCATCCTCATCAATTGGCATGTTACCCATGATCCTTTGAACTCCAATTGCAATTTTGTGAATTGAATTAGCACCAATAACCTCAACAACATCATCAATTGCAGCATCAAAACCTTCATCACGCATAGCCTAATTTGGATGAATCAATTCAGACTTTTGGGTATTAATTGGAACAATGGGACGCTTACCCATGGTGTTACGAACCTTAATCGAGCTTCCCTTCATCGAATTAAACAATTACAGCAAGAGATTTTCATCAAATTCATCTGTTCCAAAATTTTCGCACAGAACCTTAATTTTTCCCATAAATTTAGTAAGGTTTAATGGAAATTGGGTAGGACCCATGGCTGGGTCGGGTGAGCCTAAGGGTGGGGAACATGACCCAGGTGGTCTGCGACCTAGGGTGTGAAGGACGACGTCGGAATCTTGAATGTTTGGATTGGGCAGATGCGTCGCGACAAGACAGTTTCAATTGCAAATTCTGATTGCTGACTCATTAAGCCTATTTTTAATTTAGCTCGAAACCAAGAGATTTCTAGCAAGAAATTTTGAGATGAAAGATCTTTGTGATGTCTCTTTTGTATTATGAATTCAGATACACTGGATTGTTCTCGGGGTATTATTGGATTATTGCAAAAGAGCTATATCAAAAAAGTACTTAAAAGATATGACATGCAAGATTGTAAATCAGGTGACACCCCTGTGGCTAAATGAGATAAGTTCAATTTAAGTCAATACCCCAAAAATGACTTGGAAATTAAAGAAATGAAGAAAATTCCTTATTCTTCAACTATATGGAGTTTGATGTATGCTCATGTTTGAACGCGTCCTGATATAGTACATTGTTGGGATGCTAGGAAGATATTTAAGTAACCTGGGAATGGATAATTGGAAAATAGCTAAACGGGTCATGCGATATTTACAGAGAACAAAAGACTACATGCTCACATACAAGAGATTATATCATTTGGAGATTATTGATTATTTTGATTCCCATTTTGAGGGATACCAAGATAGTAGGAGATCCATTTTAGACTATATCTACCTGCTTGCTGGAGGTGCTAATTCCTGGAAGAGTGCTAAGCAGACACTCATTACCACTTCCACCATGGCAGCGGAGTTTTGTAGCGTGTTCTGAGGCATCAAACCACGAAATATGGCTGCAAAATTTTGTCACTGGATTACGCATTATGGACAGTATAAATAGACCACTCAAGTTATTTTGTGACAATAAATCAGCACTATTGTATTCCAATAATAACATGAGCTTGACGAATTCAAAATATATAGAGATCAAGTTTCTGGCTGTTAAAGAAAGAGTTCAGAGTGGACAGGTCACATCAGGACAAACTCCATGGTTGCGGATGCGCTTACTAAAGGATTGATATCCAAGGTCTTTCATGAACATAGTGCTCATATGGGTGTAATATCTATTGAAGATATCTGGTTTCAGTGGGGGTTTGTATTTTTTGCTCTTTCATAAAAGACACATGTACTGTCATTTTGGATATAGTTTATGATTAAAGTTATTTTTTGGCTATAAGCTTTTGGTTTATTATCTCTGAACTTGTTTGGAAATGATCTCACTAAGGTATTAAGGTGGACCAGTTGGAAATAGGCATCTTAAGATCACATCACATGTATTTCCATGTTACACATCCATGCTTGATCAATGTCATTCATTTATGTCGATATACATGACCATTGATGGGTTTAGTTACAATATAAGTAGCGAAAGCCGCTTTGATCCTATGTTGATACGATTGATGGCCCGGATTGTTTGAGGATACGTTCGGTAATGTTAGCAAAAGTATGAGTATTCATAAGGTTATGTTTAATGTACAATTATAAGGTAACACATATAACCCAAGTGAAAGATTGTAAGGATTTTTAATCGATCATGTGGGCTTATATGTGAAATATTTTGTATTAACTTAAATATTATCAATTTTGGTTAAGCCCAGTTTAAGTGATCTAATAATGTTTCGGTATTTTGGATTTCGAAACATCTAATTAAAGTGTGGGCCTTTATGTGTAGAGACCAGGTCCATTTCTAATTTCATGATGGGCAGAATTAGTTAATAGATCGTACTTATTTATACGGTTATTGTCCCCGGATCACACGTGATAGTTCATTCTGTTCTTACTCACATCATCAAAGAGAAATAAAGGAACAACGTGTTAACAGAAGACTAAAATCCGCAGGATTCATTCATTGCATTAACCATGTCTGATTCTGGTATGCTTCTACTTTGTTTCATGAATTTTTGATGATCCAACATGAATGATCATTATGACGGTAACAAGTTTTAACACACGGTTGACTTGATAATTTAACTAAAATATGTTTAACTTCTATAAGAAACATATAATCTTAGAAAACCGGAGACTGGATATGAAGTGTCCAAAACACAAGTTGTGCATATACGGATGTTAAATGTCATTGCCAAAGGCTTACCCTGCAGTTACTTCAATGCGATTTTTCACAGTTAGGTTTGGAGGACGATTTGATTTGAAAAGAGGAAAGGTTAAAGCAATCCCAACATGATGAGAACCTTCATTACTTTCCTCTTTCTTCCCTGTCACAACATCACTTTTCTAGTCCGTCTTACCATTGCCATTTGCAAGTGTCTAGGCATATCTATTTGGGGATCCTCCTTACTTATAATTACTAGAACTCAAAGATTAGAACTTATCCTACAAGATTTCTTTACTGACCCAAAAAAATTAGCATACAGAAAATAGAAGAAAATACCATATTTTATGAGAAAATAAATTTAAAAGCGATAAAATAGACAATAAAGAAGCAAAGACAGAAATCACAAAGAATACAAGTACTAAGTCAAAGTTGAGAAAATATATATCTAAATAAGTGGGCTAACAAATAAGTTGTAGCATAAACTAAACACATTGAACATGCAGACGTGAATTGGGAAAAAATCAACTTCCTACAAATGTTTGTGTGCAAAATATATACACAAATTTATGCTTAAACATAAAGTGATCAACAATCCTTAATAAGGTCCACAGTATTCCCTCACAGCCATTAAACTCACAAAGAATGTGAAAGAACCAAAGTTTCGCAAAAGAAACAAAAAGTAGTCAAGAAATGACTTTTCAGAAACATAATGAAGAACCCTAAACGAAGAAATGCAATTTCTTACCTAAAAAACAAATAAAGAAATTACAATAAACACATAAAAAATTATAAATTCTACAATTTATACTCCGCTACACATGAACCTAGCCATTTTTTTTTTTCTGTACATTGATATACAACACTTAGACCACGAATGAACAAGGAGATGGAAAGTGTCATAATTAATTATTAAGTAAGATGAGCATCAATATAAAGTAACAGAACAGAGAAAAAGAGTATAGAGTAATGCAAAACAACTTAACAAGTGACTAATACACACTGCAAACTCCATTCACATAAAGGAAATGTATGTGCACGATGGCACAAAATAGGAGAGAACTAAAAAAACCCACAAAGAATTATTATCTTACTCAAAAAACACATTCTTTGATTTAGTATAGTCAAAATTGTTTCAAATCTGAAATGTAGTACATTTATAGTTAATCAAGTTTCATTAATCATCAGTGCCAAAGTATTTGTTACCAAACACGCTAATGCAAAGATCTAGAAGAAAAAATTAACCCCTTTCACCATTGGGTAGGTACTCAAGATGCCTATGTTATGGAAACAAGATTAACATTGTAAACATGAAATACAACATACATTTATATATCTGTCTATGTGTTTGAAGTTGTAAAAGTTACCTCACAAGCCTAGACTAGCGTTTGAATTTGCAAGCATGACAATGCATATGAATTCCCTAGGTCATCCTTAGTTCTCAAATCATAAGTAGGGCACCACAGATAAGGAAGATGTCTCTACAATAGAATTTGGATGGAGAGGATCGATGGGAAATTTGGGAGGGCAATTTGGGAGGACGCTGAAAATGCAAAGTAAAATAGAGGACAAAAGTTAACAGTGCCTTCCTTAAGGTCCATAAATTCAAAAGAACAGCTCAATGCAAACTGAAAGTAGTTAGAGAAAATACATTATTCAAGGAAGATAAGGACTCATACATAATTCATGAATGTATCTCCCACCATTCCACCATATTTTTCGCTCTCAACTTCGATGGCTACTTAAATAGTGCTATTTCAAAAGAAAAATATCAACAATTTACTGTCATTATGGGAATATACACTGTAAACGTAGATAATTTCTAAAACGAGAAACTTCTAAAGATGCAATTGGCAATAAAAAAAATAGATAAAAAAAATTATGTATGAAACTCACTAAGAAGTCAACAAAATATCTACATGTGCAGAAATGTGTTACGAGACCAAACTTTATGGGAACTTGTAAGCAAAATGCTTCAGAAGCTTAAAGGATCTAGATTTTAGAGTTTTTTCTCTCCAAATTGACCAAATGAAGACACTTGCAGTTTCATTTCAAGCTTGACCCTTTGATTATGAAGTAGGATATATAAAAGTCGAAAGATGCATGCAAGAGAACAACTTA
Organism: Fraxinus ornus; assembly: GCA_903798235.1. Classification (NCBI taxonomy): domain Eukaryota; kingdom Viridiplantae; phylum Streptophyta; class Magnoliopsida; order Lamiales; family Oleaceae; genus Fraxinus; species Fraxinus ornus. The sequence goes on along the minus strand of CAIGRF010134921.1, from coordinate 30,038 downwards.
GGAAGACACTTCATATTATTTAGTAATTGTATGAATGAGAATTGTAATGTCCATTATTAGGCAAAAAATGCAATATTTATAAAATGCAAAGCTAAGTACGAGTACATTCATTCAGAGACTTTTTAGAGAAACCTCCAATTGAATGAGCCAATTATGTCTCCTTTCCTATTCCCAGGAATGCAAGTGACCAGGTAATGTTCCGTCCAAACACACTGCAACCCCTCTATATTGTGGGTTCTCTTCTAGGGCATCAAACAAAGGCTCTACACCCTGAAGATAGTATGGAAATAATTAAAATCAATCTTCACAAAAGAAACTAGCAGAACATACGGTTCATTTCATTTTTTCAACTTCAGTGAAATCCGTGACAAGGCCACGTAAGTCACAGCGAGCTAAAAAATTAGCAATAGCCCATTTTTCAAAGTATGAACACATTCATTCAAAGAGTTTTTAGAGAAACCTCCAATTGAATAACCCAACTGTTTGCTCCTCATTGTTCCCAGGATGCAAGTGACCAGGTAATGTTCTGTCCAACACATCTATAATGTGGGTTCTTTTCTAAGACATCAAAGAAGGCTCTAACTCTGAAGATACTACGGAAATAATTAAAATCAATTTTCAATAAATTTCACAAGGAAAATAGTAAGCATAAAAGAAAGTGATGTAGAATGAATTGGGAATTATATCAACGGAGAATAATCAAACTAGAAGAACATGTGAAGAAGCCAGTAGAAGAAGAAAAAAAATAGGGAAAAGGAAAGGGAAAACGTTGGTAGCTACCAATATCAATTTCATTCAATCATTAACTAACTCAAATACAATGAAAAAATTCAATAAATAGTAAAAACATAACATACTAGTGAAGGGCTGGGCCAACCCACAACTACAAGTCCAATAATGGAAAACATAAATAATAAAGTCTAATAACAATAAAAATAAATCTCGATGATGTTCGCATCAACTCTCTCGGAGTGGGAGAAAAACTCGACCCTATTGAGTGGATAAATCATAAAAGCTGCAATAAATTGTGCAAACAAAAACTAAGGGGTTGAACGAGCTTCTTCCGTCGTCCATAAAAGCGTGTCATTGGTGGTCTGAATTTGGTGTCCTCTCCAACGTTCCCTGAATGTGTGGAAGGAGAACTGGGCAAATGAAGATCTTGCTAACTCTGATAGAGTTTCAATAAGTCTAGGTCAAGCTGCTGTAGTGTCTCTCTAGTAATTTATGTACAATCAGACTCAGGTGTATCAACCCAACAAACAAGGAAGCGTTGAAACTTTCCATCTTTAGTCAACACAATCTGTTCATCTAAAATAACATCAATTTTATCTTTGTGTACTGGGAAATGTGGTATTGGGTTAGATGTGGCAAGAGATTCAGGATCATGGCCCACAGATAGAGGTAAAAGATGATCATTGGAGGGATTGAAATGGCCTTTATAAACAACTATATCCTCAACATTAAAAGTAGGGTAGTAACAAAGATGTGGCGGAAGATCAAGAACATATGATTTGGGCCAACTTGCTTTAAAATTTTAAAAGGACCAGCGCTACGAGCTTGCAGTTTTTAGACGGATCCATGTAGACGCCACTTCGATCTAATTCGAATCATAACATAATCCACAATATTACCACTCTGCACCTGCTCTATGTGCAATTCGAGAAGTTCCTTTGTTTATAGAGGTAAATCAGTTAGACATGCCACGTTCAGTCTAATTGCCCTATAGACCTTACACAACATGTTTTTTTTATGTAAATCAGCTCGAAGTTTATATGATGCATTACTAGTTTCAAGTTGTTTATTGATCTCAATATGCAAGTCATGAAGATGTTGTACAAATGCTTCAACTGACATAGACATTCTAGCTTGTTGGGACATATGAATGAGATCTAAAGGCTTCCTAGGCTTAAAACCATGAAAAACTTCAAATGGACTCAAAACTAACAATCGATTCATGGAATTGTTATATGCAATTTGAGCTATAGGAAGAATTAAATTCCAATTCCTAAGATTTTCCTGGACTAGACACCTTAATAAATTACCAAGACTACGGTTAACCACTTCCATTTGACCGTCAGTCTGCAGGTGATAGGCAGTAGAAAATTTTAATTTTGTACCAACCTTTTGTCATAACGTTCTCCAAAAGTGACTAGTGAACCGAACATCCCTATATGACATAATGGCTTTAGGAAGACTATGAATTTGATAATGTCATTAAAGTACAATGTAGCAAACTTGGATGCATCCGAGGTTTTATTATAAGGGATAAAATGAGCCATTTTCAAGAAACGATCCACTACCACAAAAATAGAATCATGCTTCTTCGGGATATGTGGAAGTCCTAGCACAAAATTCATACTCACATCTTGAAAAGGGCAATCAGGAACAGGAAGAGGTGTGTATAGACTAGTGTTTTGTCTCTTCTGTTTGGCCAACTGATAGGTGTTACATGTACTAACTATTTTAGTCACATTTTTCTTCAAACTAGGCCAATAGAATTGACATTCAACCTTCTCTATGGTCTTATCAGCCCAAAATGACCGACTAAGTCCGTCGCATGAATTTTCCATACTATGAAGTCCCAAACTGAAGTTCGAGGGATGGACAATTTATTAGCTCGAAAAGGTAACCCTTCTCAAGGCGAAACTCATCCGCAGTATCCGACTGTGTTCCTTGCAAATCTAGAATTTTTTTCTTAAAATCGGGACATGTATCGTAATCTTCCTTAAGTCGCTCAAAACATTGACCTTGACCCTCATAACCAACAAAAGGGAGATACGACGACTTAATGCATCAGTCGCCTAGTTCTCAATACCCTTTTTATATTTCAAAACGAAAGAATAGGCATGCAAATATTCAATCCAGAGACCATGACTGGAGTTCAACCTTTTCTAGGTGGTGAGATGACCGAGGGCCTCATGGTCCGAATAAAGCACAAACTCTCGAGGTAGCAAATGACGCCAATAGCGCAAAGCTTGTACAACAGCATACAATTCCTTATCATAAGTTGAGTACCGTTGTTTGGAATCGTTTAACTTCTCACTGAAATAAGTAGCAGGGTGGCGTTCCTGACTAAGGACTCAACCTATTCTTACCCCGAAAGCATCACACTCTACATCAAAAACTTTTGCGAAGTCAGGAAGCGCATGACAGGAGCTTCTGTCATTCACTTCTTGACTAGCTTAAAAGCCTTAGTCGCTTTCTATAACCAATAAAACTCTCATTTCTTCATGCATTCCCTAAAAGGAGCCATGATTTTTCTAAACCCTTAGATGAAGCTACAGTAAAAGGTAGTTAGGCCATGAAAACTCCCGACGTCATGTATAGTCTTAGGCTCTGGCCAATTGACAATTGCCTGAATCTTGGCAGAGTCTGTAGATACCCCGTAGAAGATACAATGAATCCTAATAAAATAGCTCTATTGGTGAAGAGAGAACATTTCTTGACATTAGCATACAATTTTGTTGCACGAAGGGCAGGACAAACTTGCTGGAGATGATCTCGGTGTTGTTCCTAGTTTGACTATAGACGAGAATGTCATCAAAGTAGACGACGAGAAACTAACCCATAAAAGGTCGAAGAGTTTTTGTCATTGCTCGCATAAAAGTACTTGGGGCGTTGGTTAGTCCAAAAGGCATAACCAGCCACTCATAAAGACCATATTTCATTTTAGAGGCAGTTTTCCACTCGTCATCGGTATGGATCCTAATCTGGTGATACTCTTCAAATCGATTTTAGAAAAGATTGTAGCACCAACCATTATATCTAACATATTATCAAGCCTAAGAATGGGAAAGCGATACTTCACCGTGGTCCTATTGATGACATGACTATCTACACTCATCTTCCAAGTATCATCTTTCTGAGCGCGTCAATAGCGCAGGAACTGCACAAGGACTTAAACTCTCGCTGATGAATCCTTTGTGAATGAGCTCATCCACTTGCCTCTGAAATTAAGCGTGCTCAGAAGGATTCATCCTATAATGAGGCAAATCTGGAAGCAGTCATCTCAAGACCAAATCTATGGCATGTTGGATGTCCTGTAACTGAGGTAGCTTGTCAGGTAGGTCCTCAGGAAAAACCACCTGAAACTTTTGAATGATCGCTTAGGCTTCAGGAGGGGCTACTAATGGGAAATTCGATGAAACCTCCACAACAACCAAGGCAAACATGATAGAATCGCCTACAAGTGTGCGTTCAAACTTCGTAGGATTAATTATATATAACTCTTTTCGTTCCTCACTTTTTTACCTCATGCGAGCCAACATGTTTTGGGAGTAATGGGTTAATGTGAATCTTCTTTCCATTAAATACAAAGGAACATGAATTGAATCAACCATATATGGTTACATCTAAATTGAACAACCAAGGTCGACCAAGAATGACGTGATCGACATCCATTGAAATAACGTCACACCATATATGATCATTATACTCGAGAAACTGAATAGGTACTAGACAACTTTTTTACTGCTATCGAGGAAGTATCAACTCAAGAGATGCTATATGGCTGAGTGCGAGGAACTAGTTTCAACCCAAGACAGGATACAATAGTCATCGAAATTGCATTAATGCAACTACCACTTCCACAATGACTTTACAACCCTTATTATTTATCTTCGTGTAAGTGTGGAAAGTTGCATGACGACGCCAATCATTAGCATTTTTGGGTTAAGTCAGGGTACAACATACAATACCTAATCTAAATGTGTCGGAAATAAGGGGTCCTGACCTTATATCCACGGGGATGGTCCAAATACAACCTAAAAAGGTGTCTTCATTATCATTTAAGTCCTCAAACTTTTCAAACTTAGGCTCATAAACTTGATCCTCCAACGGGTCATCTACTACACCCTCACATTCATCCAAAAATAGGGCTCTTCTAGGATAGTTAGAGGAAATGTGATCGAAACCCAGGCATGTCCCTGAGGTGAGGCAAATGAGGCATGTACCTTAGGCCCAAAAGTGGAGGGGGCCTCATTTTTTGGCCTCCCTTTTTTTGTGTCAGGGCCAGGCCAACACTGGAGGGCCTCATTCAATTTTGGCCCAATTGTTTTTTTAATAACCTAAACAGTCTGGCCATCCATCTTCTCCCATCTCAAGTCTCAACAATTCAACCCTCCAAGAATCCAATCCACTGTTCTTCAAGCGATATTTTCAGACTTCCAGTCCACTCTTCTTCCCTTCCTTCCATTTCAGCTTTCCCTACACTCTTTCTAATCGCATCGTCCGTGACGTCCATCCACGGCTATGAGTCGTGCTTCAAGGTCATCAGGTGAGTTAGTCAACTATCGACGATCGACTACTGGATGCTGGTACTGTGGCAGTGTGGATGTGGAGTCTTTGGTCTGCAGTGTCTGCTAGTAAGTGATTTGTAAATTCATCTGTGATTTGCATTTGTGAATTCACTTGTGATTTGAGTCATTTCGCACTCCCTCACTTCTAAATTCTGATTGGATTTGTTGTGATTTGTGAATGATTGAATTTTAACACTTAGGTCTAAGATTCTGATCGTTATGAATGATAGAATTTCCTGATTTTAATATAATATTCCATATGTTGTTTATCTGATTGTTGTGAATGATTGTGAATCTGATTGTAATATAATTGCTTCCTTAATATAATCTGATTGTGAACCTAATTGTAATATAATCTGATTGTGAATCTGATTGCCTTTAGAAGAGTAATTGGTGATTAGTGGCCTAACCTCGGATTTTAGCTTCTAAAATGTTTTTTTAAACTTTGATATTGATTAAAAAGGGTAAATTTCAAAGCTTAAGAAAGAATGATAGTGTGGTTGTTAATGCGAATTTTTGAATTTGGGCTTGTTAGATACGACGGTGGAGTAGGGTGTGATCCATAATTTTCGTCGATTTTCTACTTCTCAAGTACCAATGGCTTGCCCTAACTTGATATTGAATATATTGAAAATGTTTGAAACCTTGTCAGCTTATATAATTGTGGCCAGGTCGGCTTATATGGATGTTCATTATAGCCCGTAGGATCAATTGCACAGGCGCATGTAGTCACTATATTGAATACTTTAATTGTGAGATGATTGAGATATTTTGTAATTGTCTTTTACATTGATTTTGGGGGGCCCAATTTTGGGAGTTCGCCTCGAGCCCCGAAAATCATAGGACCGACCCTGTCAAAATCTTTACAGTTAAAGCATTGCAAGCGGGAAGCCGTCCTTGGAACTTCAAGACCTTTACCTCAGGGGTATGGTTGTCACCACGATTTCCATACGGAACCCTAGTAACTAACTCATAGTCTCGGATGAAGGAATAAGCATGCTCAAGAGTAGTAATACCCTGAAGACAAGCTCACATTTAAGATCATTTTTGAGGCCTTGCCTATACCTATTTAAGGTCATGGCTTCATCCTCAACGAACTGACATCTCATTCGAAATTCATCAAACTGAGTGAGTCACTGGTCGATTGCCTTACGTAAAAGCATTTCATTGATCCAACAAATTACCCATATATGATTGGGGCAAGTACTTCTCTTGAAGTCGACGCTTCATTTTGTCCCAACTCTGAACAAGGGGAGCACGACGTCTCTCAAGGAGCTCCTCAACACTTTTCCAAAAGAGTTGAGCAATGCCAGTTACCAGGTAAAGAAACGGTCTTATATCTCTAACCCGTCGAGTAAATACCTTAGGGTCTAAGCAATCATCAAAGGTTGGGGCATTCGTAGCGAGGAGGAGACAGAATATCGTGACGGTGATGTTCTCGCTCCCATTCACACTTTTGATGTCCATCCCTACGGTCACGTCTAACATGTTGTCGACCTCCTTGGGGATGACGACGATAATGTCTAGTACTGGACGCTTTCGAGTTTTCAGCTTCAGTCGAATGTGGGATTTGTTCAAAGGTGGACAACCTAGCAGCTAAGTCTCTATTCTCTTCACGAGTAGTAGTCATCTCAATTTGGACAAACGCTAATTGAGTTTGTAGTTGTTGTTGATTAGTAGCAAGTTGTGCTAATTTTCAGGGGAGGGCATCAAATTGGAAAGTGTCCATGGTCAGGGTACTGGAACAAGATAGGACAAACGACCACCACGCAAATGCATACAATGTACTACCAGCTAAATGGAGTGTACTTGAACCAGATATGACAAAACGACCACTATACAACTGCATGCAATATACTACCAGCTAAATGAAGTGTATGGAGAGATCAATAAACAACTCGTTTTAAAACTGAAACAACAACCTGGTCAACACCTTTTTTTGGGATTATGTAAATCTAAAAATAGTAAGCTAATAGCACTTGTCTATGTAAAATAATAAAGCAAGGGTCAAAATACGAATCAACAACTTAATCACATAAAATAAGTGAGAATATTACGCGATTAGGAATTAAAATAAGTATGATAAAAGTGGAATATAACCCGATTAGGGACTTAGTGACGTGAATTGTAGGTAAAATTAGAATAACATCAACACAAAAATTTAATTGATGCAAGTTTAAAACGAAATAGTAATGTAAACTAAAGATAAAGTAGTAACTTCCCTTTTCTTCATTGCAGTAACTAAGCACCAAAGACAAATAAACAATAGCCCCCGTTGTATTTGTAGAAGTAACTAAACCATTCAGCAGATCAAAGAGAGATACCTAAAAAAATGTTAGAGAATACTTTTTTTTCACACATTTTTTTAACTATCAAATAAAAGGGAAAAATTCATATTTCAGTTGTATAGTTTACATCAATTCAAAGTCAGATAAATAGTTTAATAATTCAAAACTCAGGTATTAGATAATAAATTAAAAATACTTATTAATTAGGTCACAATTATACAATTAATGGTCACATATACATAATTCTAGGTCACAATTTATTTATTGGTAACATATTATCAAATTAATTAGTCA
>CAIGRF010134921.1:0-22017 GCA_903798235.1 Fraxinus ornus | reverse complement strand
CGACACCACCACCACCACAACTCCACTCCGCCACTGCACACATACCTACAAAACATACACCCATAGCACCCATCGCGTCGCTGCTGTGAAAGCGTCGCACGACAGTATCACAGCAACAAATATCCACCACCCCAATATGTGCTCCAAGCGGTGGTCTTGAAGGAGAAAATTTCAAATTGAGCTGCTGCGCTTTTGCCTCAATCGTCGCCGTGAATTCGACGGTGGATTGTTGATGTGGGCAGTGGTCTTCGACGGTGGGCGGTGGTCGACGGTGGGTAGATGAGAGATTTACGGAGAGAGTGAAGGGGATGGGAGAGAATACGAGCGAGAGAGAGAGAGGTGAGGGAGTTGAGAGTGATAAATTAGGGTTAGGGTTTTAATATATTACCTGATTTTTGAATAATGAAACTTGGTCCCTGATTTTTGAATTTCAATATTTAAACACCTGAATTATTATAATTTCCCCAAATAAAACTCCTAAAAGATATAGCCCAAAAAAACAAATAGAGGCAAAGGCCCAAATACTATTAAAAGAATAGACAAAGCCAATAACAAAATAGAGGTAAAGGTACGTGGGATACTTACAAAAATACCCTTAAAATTAGGAATGTTTTGTTAGGAAGTAAAAAATACTGTGTAAAATGAAAAAGTGACACAATGTCACTTTTTTTTAATAAAAGTGACGTAAACTCAAAAAAGGTAACAAAACTAAAAAAAAATGATACAAACTCAAAAAAGTGACACAAATTCAAAAAAGTGATAGAAATCAAGAAGGTGACTGAAAAAAGTGATAAACACTAAAAAAAAGTGACAAAATTCAAAAAAGTGGCACAAATTAAAAGTTATACAAATTAAAAAAGTGACACTCAAAAAGTGACAAACTCTCTCAAAAAGTGACAAACACTAAAAAAATAATAGAAATCAAGGTGACTGATAAAAGTGATAAACACTAAAAAAAGTGACAAATTTTAATAAAAGTAACTAACTCAAAAAAGTGGCTCAAATTAAAAGTTATACATATTAAAAAGTGACAGACAATAAAAAAAGTGATACACTCAAAAAGTGACAATTCAAAAAAAGTGACGAAAATTTTAAAAAAAGTGACACAAATTAAAAAAAAAAAAAAAAGTAACAAACTTTTCTCAACCCTAAACAGAATTCACATCACCCATTTCAAAAACTAGATGATCTCTAGTGATAACACCATTCACAAATAAAGAAATGAAAACTCCACCGACTATTTCTTTGCATTTTCTCCCAACAACAGCAACAGAGAGTTCATATTTCAACTCCTCAATTTTCTTGGCATTCTTAGCACTATTTGGACGTCTCTCCATATTGCCATTTTTATAATGAACTTAATAGCATCTGATTCATTAACCTTTCCCGGTTTGAAATTCTTTTTGATCGCAACAACTATCTCCACTAAGCCATTCTTTTGCAAATCACCATTCCATCTTTTGTCAAGAAATTCATTCATCACTATGGCATTTTTGTCCATAGCTCACAGAAGAAATGAAATGGGCCCATTTCATCCATGGCTGAAGGCCATCTGCAATCACACAAAAATACCAGAAATGTGATAAAAATACAAAATGTTCAGCTAAGTTGTTATTCTCGAATCCATTACATGCACAAATTTAAAAATTCTACACCGCTGCAATTAAATTCCACGAGCAATTAATTTGTAGAATATGCTAAAAATTAAAATAGCAAGTGTCTCCATGCCACATGGATTATAACCAAAACATCTAGGGATAGTAAATTATATGGGTCTTGCTATTCGTACTCGGAGTTTTACACTCCGTTTTACTCGGCCCCACTGCCCCCCCACAATAGGGGGGGGAGAATTTTTTAATTCAAGGTGGGTCAGTGGTGGGCCCCTCACTTATGTGAGGGGCAGGTAAACCGGAGTGTAAAACTCCGGGTACGAATGGCTTTCCCCAAATTATATACAGATTTAATAGATGACTTTGCACCATGACAGCAGAGCACTCTTAGCAATGAAAGCATCATTGTTGTACAGAGAATTTTGTGCATGAACACGAGATAGCATGTCTAAACTGATTGTTGGGTAATGTGTGTAGCTAATAACTTTACATCCAAACAACCGGGCAATGGGATAAGTAAATGCATATCCACTGGTTTCTAATCTAAATAATACAAAGGAGTAAACTTGCACAAAGCTTCCCACGAAAGGTACACAGAACCAAAGCTCTGACCAATCATAGTGAATCGAGGATACATGGTTTCTTCAACCCATTTCCTGTTATAAAGATGCACCACCTTGGGAGAGTGGAGTAATTGGACCCCAAAACGATCTAGGGCTCGGACGGAGAGAGATTTAGGTCAAGATCGGGTGACTCTTCCTGTATTGCTTTGACGGCGCACCAGAAAACTCGCTCACCTTTACCGGAAAAGAGGTTTCTCTTTTGATCGTCTGGAATTGGGGATCTCTCATTTGGGGGGAGATTTGACTTTTAGGACGTATTAATTACGTGGTAAGTAATTTATTTAATCTTAAAGTGTATTATTCAATTTAGTTAATTTAATATAGTAGGGGCCTAATTTTCCCAAGGTACAAAAGGGGATTTGGGCGAACAACTCCTCCCACAATCGGCCCTGTACCTTGGAGACTAGAGAACGAGAGAATGCGATGAACGAGATAGAATGAACAGCCCCTTTCCCTTGTGACTGTGGTGACTTCGTGACTGAGGAAGTGGTCGATGAGGTCTGTTCAGATTGCTTGTGTTTTGCAGTGATTGGGTGATCGACAGTGAGGGTTGGAATTATAGTTGGTGGTGAGAGTTCTGGGTTACTGTCGACGGTGGTTGAACATTTTTTTGTGTGGGTGTCGGTTGACTGTATGTTGGGTGTGGAAAAGAGGGTGCATTGGTTTGATTGTTGTGCGTAGGCAGGTGGTGGTTTTGTGGTGGTGGTATGGTGGGTAATTGTGTACTGGAAATATTTGGTGGGGGTTATAGTGGATGGTGCTGGCTGGGTTTTATGGGTGAAGGTGTTTGTTCAACGACTGGATGCTGTTTGTGGCTAGAGTGCGATTGGCGGGTTGTGTGGTCTGGCAGAATAACAACTTGTAGACTGGTGAAGATGCTGGGAAGTTATTCAGTTTGATTGTTAAATTCAGATTTAGCTCTCATACCAAATTTGACGTAGAATGAATTGGAAATTATATTTATTAACAGAGAAGAATCAAAGCAAAAGAACAGGGGAAGAAGTCGGCAGAAGAAGAAAAAGAAAAATCAGGGAAAAGGAAATGGAAAAGGGAATCGTTGGTGTCCACCAATATCAATTCCGTTCAATCATTAACTAATTCAACTATAATGAAAAAAATCCAATAAATAGTAAACATTTAACCTACTAGTGAAGGGTTTGAGTCAAGTCACTACTACAAGCCCAATAATGAAAAACATAAATAATAAAGCTCAATAACAATAAAAATAAATCTCGACGATGTTTGTATCAGAAATGGCACAACATACGGTTCCTTTCATTTCTTCAACTTTAATGAAATCCCTTACAAAGCCACGTACATTACAACGAGCTAAAAAGTAAGCAACAACTCATCTTTCTATATTGCTGCGATTCACAAATTTCTGTCCTACAATATCAATGTGTTTTGAAGATATAAGAATAATAAAAAATTGTATGTGAATAGCTAAGGTCAGATCAGCACAAGGTCAATCTTGTTATTAAAGTTCTACCTTCCATTTTGAACATATATATCATCTCCATTTCCAGCTTTCAATTGCAATTTGATGATTAAAGTTTAGTTCAAGCCTTTTAACTGAAAAAAGCAAGATTACAATAGATTTGATTTGTAGATACATCCATAAAGAATAATATTTGTTGAAAACGTACCTTTAGGTTTGGCAAAAGACGGCCGTTAATGTGAGTGGCGCTTTTAGTTCTATTAGTAAACTACTATGTCATTGATTTTTGGTGCAACACCTCAATTGTAACAGTAAAGTCGTGCCACTAAACCAACCTCTTGAAAATTAGGTTACAACTCTACAATACTAAAACCTATTTAACTAGAGAACCATATGTCTTGTTTTGCTGCTAGCTTGATTTTGGTGTTGAATGATACTGTCACTAATTGGATTACAATGTTGACGAGGATGCTGGTAGAAAAGCAAAATTTCACTTTGTACATCTCGAGATGATCAATTGAGAAAATATTAAGACAAGTCAGTTGGGTGTTCATAATGAAATAAAACAGGTTACAGCAATGAAAACACGAATCACATTGTATATCTCTAATGCGGCCAAAAAATGGTATATCAAAAAAATAAAAAAATAAAAATCAACAAGAAACATGTCATAAAATTTGTGTAGAGAGAGTAAAGCAGCCACGACGTGCATTGGAAATGTGCTTTGATAATTTATACACTTATTGGGACCATTAAATGAGATCAATTGTTGTTAATTTTGATAACCGGTGACTTAATTTTGTATTCAATTTGTTTGTCAAGTAAACCTCGAGACAATTGGATGGAATTGCAAGAAAGAAGCGAAAAACGAGGGAAAATATGTTTAATCCAAAGTTTGCAAATTAAATTGCATCTTTAATAATTGATTTAGACCATAAAATGATGATTAAAGATCAAATAGGATCAATTGAATATAATTAGGGGTCAGAGGAGTGGAATCTCACAAATTAATTTCTAATCCAAAAAGTTATGTTTCAATTTGCTTAGATTGAGATCCATTTTTTGCTTAGCAAACGTTTGAATTGGAAAATTATTAATTCTAGACGAATTGTAGCAGTTTGAGTTAGATTTTCAACGCACTTTGAATCACCTTAATTGAATATTGCGAGAGAAAGTTATGACAAACATACAAACGACTACTCAAGGTGAAAACGTGCAAATTGACGCCGGCGGGAGAGAAAGCCAACGTGGGTACTCAAAAATCAATAGGAATCAATTCAGATGGCTATCTTGCATTTGGAGAATGAAAAATTCTTAGGGTACATAATATATGTACACAGAGGTGTCCATACCCCTCACATGGGATGAGGCTCACAAAAATACGGGCCCTACCCCATGTGAAGGGTATGAACACCCCTGTATACATATATTATGTACATCAAGCATATTCCTTGGAGAATATACCAGCGCACTTGCACTAGCATTTTCTGGGGACCTCTGCTCCAATTTCCATGTTTAATTGAAACTCTTCCTGCATGAGTTTCTAATGCCTTTTTTTTTTTATCATATTTTTGACTCTTATAAATACCAAAACAAGGACAACACATTGGAAGAACTCTCTCTAGGAACGGACTCAGTCATGATTAGAATAGAATTAATTTATCTTGGAAAAAGGTTCAATATACATGAATGTATCCATTGTCAAGAATGAATGAATGAATATGATTAAACTAAATAATTTGATAATTGAAATAGAAAGCAATAGGCAGACTCTAAATCCAATACAATCAACCATAATTAGATAAAAAATCCAAACTTTTCTCATATTTCTTAGATTAATTTAGCATAATCAAAAACAAATATAAGTTTTGTTTTACATATTTCAAATTCCATAAAAACCTAGTAAACTTGAATTGATATTTATTCACCGTGGGATAATACTTTCACTCACTAATTCTACTACTTGTCGAGCTTCACCCAAACAAGTTGTCGGGCAATAAAATATATAATTTGAGTTCATTAATTTATATAGTATTTAAATTTTATTTTATTTCATTAATTTATATAGTATTTAAATTTTATTTTATTTTATTTTAGGCTATTATTTAAACATCTTATCTCTTCTTCTTTTTTTGGCAACTTATATAAGATTCTGAAGAAATCGAACTCCTATCATTCGATCCAGAAATCGAAAAAACCTTCAAACAATGAAGAAGAGAACAAAAGGATGTAAGACAAATGCCAAAAGCATCACAATTAAGTTCAGTTACCATCAAATCCTCCGAACAACAAGATCCACAAAGGGAAACTCTTAGGGATTATTTATATCCGATACCTGCTCCTGTGCAACAAACTATTATTATTTTTCCACTTTTTGGGCAGCCAACTTTCACATTAGACCTGACATCATCAATTTATTTTAAAATCATCATGATATCTGGTTCTCTGGAAAATCAACTAAAAATCCTTATGAACTTATTCGAATTGATTGCAACTACACATTCCATATTTTCATATGAAAGAATAGTCCCAAGAAAGCAGTTGGAATTCTTGAGCTAGACATCACAACATCACCAGTGCACATATAATTGCTTTGACAAAGCTGGTAGAACTATTGGTAAAATCTCAAATACGAGGAGCAAATTCAGTGATAGTCAGTTCAGTTTGTGAGAATTGTGGAGGCAAGCATACTACATAGAATTAGGACTGGGCTTGAAAATCACAGCCCGAAAAATCGACCCGACCCCCACCCGAAATGGGTCGGATCGGGTAAAATAAATTTAAAATATTTGTGGGTAAAGTCGATTCAGCCTCAAAAATTGACCCGACCTACCCGCCCGCCCGCTTGCTTCAAAACCCTGGCTGGCTTCATCTTCACCTCCTTGATTGTAGCGGTCCTCTCTCTCGTTCTCACTTCTTCCTCTTCTTTGCAGGGGTTGCTTTCTTTGCCGGAGACTTCATAGATTGCTTGAATAGTGAGTTTATTACTACGGTCCAGCAGCGTGGTGTTGCAATAATCAAAGCTAGAAAACTTTCTAGTGTACTTTCTGCTGCTAGTTTTGCTTGTGACCATATTCGTGATTAGTTCCTTGGAACTCCAGAGGTAGATTCCAACAACCCTCCCCCTACCCATAGTTGTGATAGATCAAGATTTGTTAAATAGTCATACACTTTCTCTAATATGTTCTGAAATAATTCCACCAAAATCCACAAGCTTCTTCAAGTGAAAAAGTAAAAGCACACAAAATCACCAAAATCTCATATCCAATTTTATAAAATCACTAATCGATGAAAATCGAACAAAATTGAATTGTAATTCAATGCCTCGAAGTAAGGAGGATGAGATGGAGAATTGCATTTTTTGGGTGCTTAGACTTAGCTTGAGTGAAGCTGGAAAAGCTTCCATCTCTTTTTAATTTTCCAAACTTAGCCTTTGTCCCAGCATTGTCATCACCAACATCCTTCTTCTTACCTTTAAGTTTGAGATTCTTTTTTCCCCAAGAACCAAATAAACATCTATTGCCCATCCCTACATAGAATTGCTTGTTGCTGCCATCACTAGAAGAACAAGTAAACTACATATGAAAGGTTCGCACCCATATTATAACCTTCATTCACAAATATATAATCTGGGTTGGAGGCGACACGGAAACTTCAGATGGCCCGACAATTAACAAGGGGTTAGTTCAAATAATCCTCAACAAGAGCGAAGACTAAGTTTGGGGAAGATGTTTCATCAACATATACAAAAAAAACTATTAAAGTGTTCCAGCATATTGAGATACACTTTCAAAATCAGCAAGCATCAATCAGAAAGTTGGAAATGCAACTTGGCCAAATTGCTCAAAAACTTTCAGAACCTATACCAGTAGTTTTGCCTAGCAATACAGAGCCAAATCCTAATAAGTAGGTCATGGCAATAACGATAGTGGAAAACTATCCACGGAGGTGCCTACAAAAGTTCGAGCATATGTAGCTCTACTCCTATTCTCCTAAAGACTTCGAAAGAGGTTGAAGGAGAAAAATGACTATGCATAACTACAAGGAGTATGGTACACTTACCAGAGATTTATGTGACTTTCCTAACAAAATTAATCAACTTGTATTGATAGATGAAAAGGAAAGTGAAGAAAAATATGCTCCAACAAAAGAAGATTAGGGAAAAAGTATAGAGCATCTACTACTAATGCACTAAGTCTTGTTAAAGATTATGTGCCTCCTATTCATTTTCCATAGAGGCTCGAAAAGACAAGCAAGACACAAAATTTGAAAGATTTCTAGATGTTCTCAAGAAACTCTACATCAATATCCCATTTATTGATTCAATATTATAAATTCCTAGCTGCAAAAAGTTTTTAAAAGAGATGCAAACCAAGAAAAGAAAGCTTCCAGAGTTTAAGACTGTGGCACTAACAAAGGAAAGTAGTTCAAGACTGCAAAATAAATTACATCCCAAACTGAAAGATCCAATGAGTTTTACTTTGACAATTTCGATTGGAAGTTCTTGTTATATTAATGCTTTATGTGATATAGGTGCTAGCGTCAACCTGATACCATAATTTGTTTACATCTATAAAGTCAATCCTGTGACACATATTGGTGTTTCAGGGAATTTCATGGCTTGATATATATTGAACATGACCTCTTCTTCATTAACTCATAGTTACAACTGTTCTCCCTGTACATTAATTAGAGCTCTACGAGGTGCCAAAAATGATCTGCCAAGAATCAACGGTATCTATTGATCTTCCTCCAAGTCCAATACCACAAAATTAGCTAGAAATATGAATTTATCAACTTTGACCAACACATCTTCAATGATCTCTGTAGGTATGTGAGATATCTATTGGTAAGCTGTAAAGTTACGGTTGTCAGCTTCATTTTCCCTAAGACCTGATTTCATGAATACAGAGAGTAGCATCAAGTTAATGCTAGCCCCGAGATCACACAGTGCTCTATCTAAGGAAGACCTGCCAATTGTGCAAGAGATTGTGAGGCTACCTGAATCCTTCAACTTTTGAAGGAGTTTCTTCTAGCGAATAGCACTATACTCTTTTATTGGTTTCATTGTCTCATATTCTTCCAACTTTCTCTTTTTTTGACATCACCTCTTTCGTAAATTTGGCATAATTTGTCATCTGTTCCAAGGCATTTACAAAAGGAATGTTGATATGAATATCTTAAAAATATCTAGGAACTTAGCAAATTGTGCATCAAACTTCTTCTTTTGAAATCCTTATGGATATGGAAGTGATGGTTTTATGATTGGTGGATTGTTTAGGAATGAGATCGAATTAGGGCTTAGGTGCCTTATTTGTTTCTTCTACTTGAATTTCCTATTCAGTAACATACTTTTCCTCGTCTTAATTGTAATCAGGTGTAGAAACTACAGCCTCCTTAGGCTTGTTCTCTAATAGTTTGTTTGTTGGTACTTTCTGTTGTTTATGCGAAGATTAAGATATTTTGAATAACTACCCTTTGATCTCGAAATCAAAAGAATATTTCAAAGATTAAGGGTATAAGAAGAAACGAACTTGAAGCAATGGTAGCAAACAAAAACTAACAACAGTGAAGCTATTCGAGACTATGTTCGACTAGTTGTCAATGACAACTACTTTGGTATTCTGCACCAAGCTAATGTTGCAAACAACATTGAATTGAAGCATGGATTGATTAGCATGGTGAAGTAGAATCAGTTTGGAGGATCTCCATTAGAAGATCCAAATGTTCATGTTGCTATCTTTCTGGAGATCATGAATGGTGTTACTAAAGACACAATTAAATTGTCTTTGTGAAATTCTCCTTGCTGGATAAACCAAAGTGATGGCTCCAAAAAATTACAAACTGGTACTATTACTCCTTGGGAGGAGATGGCTCAAAATTTTATTATCAAGTTCTTTCTCCCTTCCAAATCAGCCCAATTGCGTAGTGAAATTGGGAAAATTTAAACAAGCTGACTTTGAACCATTTTAAGATGCATAGGACATATTCAAGGAGATACTAAGAAGATGCCCTTAACATGGTTATCAGAATTGGATGTAGATTGAGATATTTTACAATGAGTTGAATGGTCAAACACCGAATTATAGTTGATGCTATTGCAAGTGGTATCTTGATGTCTAAGACTGCAGATGATGTTTATTCCTCGTGGATGAAATGGCCACCAACGGTTATCAATGGCCAAGTGAGCATTCAAGTGTGAAAAGGGTTGCTGATCTTTATGTGGAAGATCCCATTATGCTCTTATAGCTCAAGTTCATCTCTTACTACCCAAATAGATGTATTAACTACACAAGGGACTCAACAAAAAGCAGATTCGACTATAGCTACTTCTATATTACAGCAGAAAGCTATTATGCAGAATGAACATGTTCAATGTGTAAGTAGTCGAAATTTCAACCAAAGAGGAAATAGTTCATCAAATTATTACCATAGGCTTCCAAAATCATGGGACTCTCTCGTGGTAACACCAAGAATGTGCTCCAATCTCCCACTTGATTAAAAAAATCAAGCTTCTGAAGGAAAAACATCATTAGAAGATATATTTGGAACATTTATTTCAGATACAAGGGCGAGAATCAACAAGGATAAGTCAAGATTGGACAACATTGAGACTCATATGACCAACATGGGGGCCCACAATGAAATCTTTTGAGATACAGATTGGTTAGCTAGCTACTACAATAAATTCTCAACCGAAAGGGAAGTTCCAAAGTGACACGGAGGTGTTTCGAAGAAGTATTGCAAGTCCATCATTGTTATATCTTAGCTGACTTTGACCATCCAATTTATTTATTATTTTTACCAAGGAAAGGTTGTGGCCATAGGTTGTTAAATTTCGAACCGGAATAGACAACATAATCACTAAACAAATGGAAAGAATAGTTTGGGATGATTGCACTGTAAGAAGATATTGATATTGATATGAACCTGTATTTCATTTGTAAAATCTCTTGTATGGATTAAGGCCAATAAGATGAATATTAGTTGAAAATCTAACCTTAGGGGTTGGTTCTTGAGAATTAGTTTTTAATAAGGGCATTGCACTAATAAAAATAAAAAAAATAAGGAAGAAAGTTTCCTTGTTAAAAGTCTCTTCATAGACTTTATGACTTTAATGATTATGCTTACAAGGGTATTTTAAAGTGAACCCCGTAGAAACGGTGACTTCGAGACCCACAACCAGATTGATGCGGAACCTAAGAATATCAATTAAACCCGATTTTGGATTTGAACCCAACAAGGTGAACCAAAAAACCTAACGATAATGACGATGCGTTGAACCCCCTGATTACATAATGAAGAACCCACAATCCGATGTTTGAATGCCACAAGATTGGATCTTGATAAGTTTGATTTGTTGTTCAATTGAAGAACAAGGAAAGTAATAGCCTCTCAAATTAATTGTCAAAAGTCCTTGTACAATGAATGTTTTTGGTATTTATACTAGACTCCTAAAACTAAGTAAAAATGTGCATAATCTCATAAATAAAGTAGGAGATTGACTAAACATAGAATTCTAGTAGTTATGGAAAATTCGCAAAAAATACAACTTTTTGCTAAAATTTACGCCTTACGACCGCAAGGAAAAACTCCATGCGGTCGCATGGTGATCTCGAATAGGGGGACTTTAGCTCCTATTAGGGTCGTACGACTGCATGGGTCACCATGCGAGCCTTCTTCTCCAATTGCTTCTAACACGTTGAACCAAGTGGTTTCCAGCCTCGACCTCAACATGAGACTTGTCTATTTTCCCGTGTAGATCATGATGTCATCAACCGTTGTTTGAGTGAGCAATTCTATCGCTTCTTTCACTCGTTTTGCCCTCGATCGAGTCATCGGTCCTTCTTCAACTATCAATGGATATTTTCCCGGACGTGTCATCGTTTCAACGGCACCTTGGATCATATCATCCCCTCCCTCTTCGAAAGGATTCGTCCTCGAATCTGCACCTGCATCAAATAGAGACTGATCAGCAACATTAAATGTAGCAGAAACATTATACGTACCTGGGAGGTCCACTTTGTAGGCATTATTATTGCTCCTCTTGATGACTTGGAATGGCCCATCTCCACGCGGTTGCAACTTAGACTTCCTCTGATCCTGAAAGTGCTCCTTCCTGAAATGCACCCACACCTAATCTCCTGGTTCAAATAGCACACGCCTTCTTCCTTTGTTTGCTTTCGTTGCAACGAGCTTACTCTTCTCTTCGATTTGCATCTTGACCTTCTCGTGCAGTGACTTTACCAATTCTGCCTTCCGCTTACCATCCAAGCTACCTTGTTTATTTACAGACAGGCAAATGCACCAAGTCCAAAGGTGTTAGTGGATTAAACCCATAAACAACTTCAAACGATGAAAACGAAGTAGTAGAGTGTACAACTCTATTATAAGCAAATTCAATAAAAGGTAAACACTCCTCCCAACTCATCAGATTCTTGTTTATCACTGTACGAAGCAATTGAGTCATGGTTCTATTTACTACTTCAGTTTGACCATCGGTTTGTGGATGACAAGTCGTAGAAAACAACAATTTAGTGCCTAACTTATTCCACAGAACACGCAAAAAATGACTCAAAAACTTAACATCTCGGTCTGACACTATGGTCCTAGGAACCCAATGCAAACGTACTATTTCTCTAAAGAACAATTATGCAATATTGGTGGCATCATTGGTTTTGTGACATGGTATAAAGTGCACCATTTTACTAAACCTATCCACCAGAACAAATATTGAATTTCGACCCCCTTTTTATTCTAGGTAAACCTAACACAAAATCCATTGAAATATCCACCCAAAGTTCACTAGGTATAGGCAAAGGAGTATACAAACCATGAGGTAAAACCTTAGACTTAACCTTTTTTACAAGTTATGCATTTCCCACAAACTCGTTCTACATCACTTTTCATCTTAGGCCAATAAAAATACTCCCATAACATGTCCAAAGTCTTTTGTACTCCAAAATGACCCATTAAACCCTCATCGTGGGCTTCCCTTACCAACAATTCACGTATAGAGCAATTTAGAATACACAACTTATTTTCTCTAAACAAATACCCCTCATGTTTATAAAATTTATCGATAGCCCTTTATTGCATGATTCATAAATGCCAGAAAAATCAAGATCACTTACATATATGCTTTTAATGTGTTCAAAGCCAAGTAATTGTGCACTTAAAGAATTTAGAAGCACATATCTTCGAGACAACGTATCCACAACCACATTTTCCTTACCTTGTTTATACCGGATGACATAGGGAAATGACGCTATAAATTCCATCCACCTCACGTGCCTTTTGTTCAACTTATTTTGTCCCATCAAGTAATTCAACGACTCGTGATCGGTATGTATCACGAACTCCTTAGGCCACAAGTAGTGTTGTTGGGTCTCCAATACCCGAACAAGTGATTACAACTCCTTCTCTTATGTAGGATAGTTCAAAGTAGCCCCACTCAGCTTTTCACTGAAATAAGCTATAGGTCTACGATCCTGCATCAAAACTACTCAAATACCTATTCTTGATGCATCATACTCAATCTCGAATGTTTTATCAAAGTAAGGTAATGCCAAAATAAGTGCCTTACACAATCTGTCCTTAATAGTATTAAATGCATGCTCTTGTACATCACCCCAATGGAAACCTACGCTCTTCTTAACAATTTCAATTGAGTGGTGTAGTGATTATGCTAAAATTCCTTACAAACCTCCTATAAAAACTAGCCAATCCATGGAAGCTCCTAACTTCAGTTATGCTCTGAGGTATTGTCCAATCTTTAATAGCTTTAATTTTCTCATCATCCACCTCTACCCCCATTAGGTCCAACCACAAATCCTAGAAAGACAACATTTTCCATACAAAATGTACATTTCTTAAAATTAGCATACAGTTGTTCTTTCCTTAGCACTACAAGCACATAATTTAAATGTTCCAAATGCTCATCTAGGGTTTTGCTATAGATTAAGATGTCATCAAAATAAACTACAACAAATTTACCTATGAAAGCACGCAAAACATGATTCATCAATCGCATAAAGGTGCTCGGTGCATTAGTGAGAACGACATAACCAACCACTCATACAACCCATATTTAGTTTTAAATGCTGTTTTCCATTCATCATCCTCCCGCATACGAATTTGATGGTACCCACTCTTAAGATCAATTGATAACTGTAGTTTCTACACTTATTCTAGGTCCTAAACGATAATATTTTACCGTTCTTTGGATAAAATACTACCTAAGTTGTGTTATATTTAATTTTGTAGGTAAAATTCAATGTTTGATGAAGAATTGAAGAAAATAATGCAAAGATAGCGAAAATGGCTCCATTGTATCAAATACAAAGTTCGGGGACTGAAATGTAAATATTCAAAAGTTACGTCGAACCTCGCGATGAAGATTAAGAGCATTAGACATCAATTGGATGAGGAAAGAAGTCAAAAGGATGAAATATAGTCCAAGTGTTATCGCATTTCAACATTCGGTCGAAAAAGTTATGCTTCGAATTTTCAGGCTCACATTGAGACCCAATTTTGGCATAGAAATATTTCGAACCGGAAAAATGATATTTCTATAAGAATTGTAGTCCTTTGAATCAACCTTCCAATTCAATTTGAATTACCTCAATTAGACATCTGGACCGAAAGTTATAACAAAAATACTAAAAGTTGTTCAACTGTCAAAAATTAGGCGAGGCGTGCGCCTCCCTTCGAATTAGCCTCGACTAAGGCTTACCTAAAGTGTAAGGCGCACGCCTCAAGCCAGAATGAGAAAAAAAGGTTTGTTTCCTTATCTTGTTTTGGGAGTTTTTAGGGTTGGGATAAAAGGTATTTTTCAGGGTTTTGTGAAGAGGAGAGCCGTATTTTGAGAACAAAGAGAGAAAATTACATTGAGGAGGAGGAATTCACCATTTTTGATCCGGTTTCGAAGGCTTGAAGAGTCAATTTCCAGATTTTCTTCAATTTTACATGATTCGGGTGATGGCTTCCTTTTGTTTTCTATATAATTTTCGTATTAATATGCTAGGATAAGTTTCATTGTATTGGATGAATGATGAACCCTATTGTTTGTTTATTTTAATTCGAGACAATTAATTTAGTATTTTTTGATTGTTCTTGATTGGTTTTGCATTCTCATTGAACTATTTGATTGCTTGATCACCAATTAGATAGTAAGTTGCTTGTTGTAGTGTAGGAATACTCACAATAAGTCTAGAACGCGACAAAATCAACACATGGACAATAGGTATTAGGAATAATATCTATGACATGTGCAATCATGTGAATCAATGCATGTTTTTCATAAGAATTCGGACTATGAATAAGATCGGGTCGTGTTGAACATAGGTTTAATATATATTGGAAAATAATATTGAATAACATTGGATTATTCATTATCGATTGTCTTGGATGCATGAATTTACTAGATTAAGAATTAAGGATTGAATTAAATGGAAATATGGGGATTCACAATTCCAATACAAACATTCACATATTAAATAAATACTTCTTTTGTTTTGTTAGTTTAGGATTAGAATAGAAAATATACAAACCATCTATTTTGATTTCATTACACTTCGAATTTAATAGTAGCTATTAAACTATAAATTAGACCTTATTCCTCGTGGGAACGATACTTTTAACTCATAAATCTTATTACTTGTATAACGATCTCGTACGCTTACGGGTTTCACGCGAACATCAATCTTACTAAAAATACAGGCACCATTTAATTCATCTAGCATGTTATCTAACCTAGGTATAGGGTGATGATACTTTACCGTTATGTTGTTGATAGCCTTGTAGTCCATACACATACTCCACGTTCCATCCTTCTTTGGCACCAACAGGACAGTTACATCACATGGGCTCATGCTCTCCCTTACACAACATTTACTCATCAACTCCTTCACTTGCTTTGGAAACTCCTTTGTTTCCTCAAGATTGCTTCGGTAGACTGGTTGATTTGGAATGATAGCTCCAGGTATGAAGTCGGTTTGGTGCTCGATGCCTCAAATTGGTGGTAATCCACTTGGCATGTCCTCCGGTAACACGTCTACGAAATCCTGCAACAAAGACTTAACCAAACTAGGGAGGGGTGTGTGAAATTCCTCGAAGTTGAGGAAAGAGTCCTTGTATACCAACAACAATATTTGTCTTTTATCAACTATAGCCTTTTTCAATTCACTCCCCTTTGCAAAGAAGTTCGCTTTCGACTTTTCTCTCCTCTCAACTGGCTCTTTTTCTCTCCTCTCTTGTGGTATCTCTCTCATTTTTCCCCTCTCAGCTACCTCGCCACCTTCTCTCCTACTCACTAGCTCACTGTTTTTTCTCTTCTCACGTGACCTCTCTCTCTCTTTTCCCCACTCTCGGCCACCTCACAATTTTCTCTCTTTTTTGCAGACTCTCTCTTCCTAATTTCTAAATTTAATTTGGTCTTCATAAACTTGTGCTGTTATTAATAGCCCAAGAATAATAGACCTTCCCTCCTTGACAAAGCTATACCATTCCTATACCCATCATGTGTAACTTTCCTATCATACTGACATGGCTTTCCTAAAAAAACATGACCCGCTTGCATAGGCTGGCATCGCATACAACCTTATCGCTATTACTCCCAATTGAGAAATCAATCATCACTCGTTTATTGACCCTAACTTCTCCACTCTCATTCAACCATTGTAATTTATAAAGCCTAAGGTGCTTAAACAATACTAAACCCAATTTCTCAACTAAGGTTGTGCTATCCACATTTGTGCAACTCCCACCATCAATGATTAGACTACATACCTTATCGTGGACGTGGCACCGGCGTGGAATATGTTTTCCTGTTGTTGCTCAGTATCATCCACCTTGATTTAAGTGTTAAGAGCTCTCATTGTGACCAGTAGGTCACCAACAGCAAATACCACTTTTCCCTCTTCATCAACCTCCTCCAATGCCGGCATATCGCCATATTCTCCTTCACTCTCACTCACCACCTCTCCGTCATCCCGTAGAATCATTACTCTTTTGTTAGGACACTGAAAAGCAATGTGCCCCTCCTTCCCAAACACTGAAAATATTTTATATCCCTACCTTGATTGCTGTAACTCCATCTTGGGTACGATTTTGCTAGCACTTTCTTCCTTTCCTCTCTACATTTCAGTCCTTCCTTTCGCTACTGCTTCATGCCCTTTATTACCTTCCCACCTCGACTTTCAATTTAGGTTAGAAGGCGCAGTTCACCGGCTACCTCGTAGTCCCTCTTCTCTTTAACTGTCGTTCTACTTTCATGGCTACATGCAACATATCTTCCAACTCTACATAATGTTGTAATTCCACTACATTAGCGACCTCCTTATTCAAACCATTCAAGAACCTAGTCATGGTAGCTTCTCGATCTTCCTATACATTGGCCCTAATCATCAAAACCTCCATCTCCTTATGATAATCTTCTACACTCTTCAACCCCTGATACAAACTCTGTAGTTTTTTATGGAGCTCCCTGTAGTAATAACTAGGTACAAATCGTTTTTTCTGACCTTCAATTCTCCCCAAGTATTTATAGGTCTCTCCCGATTTCGACGCCGTGAAGTAACCACTTGATCCCACCAAGTGATGGCGTAATCAGTGAATTCCAACACCGCAATCTTCACCTTCCTATCCTCCGAATAGCTATGGCAATCAAAAATCAACTCCACCTTTTTCTCCCATTCTAAATGTGCCTCAGGACCACTCCTATCCCTAAATTGTGGAATCGTCATTTTTACATTACCCAAATTACCATCAGTTTCACCCCCATGATTATTTCTACCTCGTCGTTCAAACCTAGCTTCTCTATGCCTTCTTTATTCCATCTCATCCCCTTCATACTCATCTTCACCCCCATTCACTACCGATCTCATGTTCATCCATCATAGGAACTCGCCTACCCGCCCTCCTATCGTAAGATACTTCCGCTGGTTGTTCCCTACTAAGATTTATCATCGAAGTATTCAATTGTTCCATCATTGCTCCCATATCCATCAATAACCGTTCAAACCTATCCATCATGTCACCCTGCATATTGACCTGGTTATCGTTTTGGCTGGAATTTGAACCCTCCATGTCTGACATTTTCTCAATTTCTACCTCACCAAATTTTACTTGGAATCACTCAATTAGCGTTTACCCTATAATAATCTCATCCTCTGCCTTTTACCACTTAATACTTTCACCAAGTGCTTCCAAAGACAATAATGAACTCACCGGATCAAACTTGTGACTTCAAAAAAAAAAAAAAAACCGAATATGTGGATGATTGTGATTCAAGAGGAGTATAGAAATTTTGGAATGATGATGGGAAACACGAAAATCTCAACTATTTTTTTTTACTCAAATTGGATAACAAGAACGAAATGATGACCAAAGTTTGGAGGAATGTTGGTAGTAGATCAATCAATCAAATCTCAATTTCCTTTTTTTTTCCTCTACGGATGAACAATGTCGTACGTGAATAGTAAAAATCTTTTCTTTTTTTAAATCACAAGATTATA
This sequence comes from Fraxinus ornus, assembly GCA_903798235.1. NCBI lineage: Eukaryota > Viridiplantae > Streptophyta > Magnoliopsida > Lamiales > Oleaceae > Fraxinus > Fraxinus ornus. The sequence continues at coordinate 3,830 of CAIGRF010134921.1, read as the reverse complement.
CTACCGACATAAAGAATTATGGATCTAAGAATTAGAAACGAAGAACGACTTAAGAACTCGAAGAAACTAAGGAAATAATTGAATTTAATGACTCAACAGGAAAATAAAGGATATGACCTGATTAAATTAGAGCCAAAGCTTTGATACTAACTGATACAAACCCCGTATCAACGGTGACTATGAAACCCACAACTAGATTGATGCGGAATCCAAGAACGCCAATTAAACCCGATTTTGGATTTGAACCCAACAAGGTGAACCAAAAAACCCAACGATAACGGCTGCATTGAACCCCCTGATTACATAATGAAGAACCCACAATCCGATGTTTAAACGCCACAAGATTAGATCTTGATAAGTTCGATTTGTTGTTCAATTGAAGAACAAGGAAAGCAGTAGCCTCTCAAATAATAAATTGTCAGAAGTCCTTGTATAATGAATGTTTTGGTATTTATACTAGACTCCTAAACTAGGTAAAAACGTGCATAATCTCATAAATAAGGTAGGAGATTGACTAAATATAGAATTCTAGCATTATGAAAAATTCGTGGAAAAAATAACTTTTTTGCCAAAATTTACTCGTTGCGACCGCAAGGAAGAACTCCATGCAGTCGCATGGTGATCTCGAACATGGGGCTTTTAGCCCCTGTTAGGGTCTGTGCAACCGCTTGAAGTTTTCTCCTTGCGGTCGCATGGGTCACCATGCTAGCCTCCATCTCAAATTGCTTCTAACGCGTAGAACCAAGTGGTTTCCGACCTCGACCCCAACATGAGACTTATCCTTTTCCTATGTAGATCATGACGTCGTCAATTGTTGTTTGAGGGAGCAATTACATCGCTTCTTTCACTCGTTTTGCCCTCGATCGAGTCATCGGTCCTTCTTCAACTATCAATGGATCTTTCCTCAATGTGTCATCATTTCAATGGCACCTTCGATCATATCATATCTAAAGCCTGGTACTATGTAGTCATCTACCAAAAACTCGCTACAAGAGTAATTTAGAAAGCTTAATGGAGAGAAAACTCAGGGGATAATGCTAGTGCATGAAACAGAATGCGCACATCATGAATTGTTTAAGTCTTAAACAATTATTTAAGAAAATCAGAGCTTTAACAATTATTAGCCTGACTGATTCTTAGAGATTGAAGCAATAAAAAATTTGGAGAATCTTTATTTGTTGAGCGCGAAAGAAAGAGTATGTGAAGTCAACCTTAGAACGAACACCTCAGATTTAAAATTGGAAAATAAGTTTGGGTGAACATCTCCCAAGAGAAGAGAGAAATAATTGACCATTGAGGGTTGGTATTGGACCATCTCGAAGAAGTATGTGATTGAATTGATTATGCACACACACACACATAAGTCGAACAGTAGATAAGTTAAACTAAGTTTTGGTAGCAAACTTTAGAAGATTTATATGAATTAATTGGGCATTTTCAAATTTCGAGACAAAATACGGTTGGCCATTTAACTTGTTAGTTGTTGTTTACATGTGTGTTCGGTAGATAATGTTGCTCGGGACGAACAAGAGTTTTAAGTTTGTGAGTATTTGATAAGTACATTTTACATACTTATTTATGCTTTAACCTTGATAAATTATAATTTATTTGAGCAGATTTCTACCCATTATGTAAAATTATGTGACTTGTAGGAAAATTTCGAGGTGGAGTGCAATTGATGCAAAAAGTGGTGATTTTGAACTTAATTGGAGATTAATTCGGGCTCCTGAAGATCATTCAGTGTTGCAATTAATTAATTGGAAGAAGCTACTGGAGCAATTGGATGAACTCATGAGATTTAACACGAAAAATTGACAATTAGAGAGTTCGGGGATAAATATAAAAGTTTTGTAAAGTAGAAGACTAAACTACAAAAAATGGAAACTAGGCCACAATTGAACCTCTGTTTGTAAAATGTAAACAAACGGACGACCCACGCCAATGACTTACCTGTATGTCTTGGGTATGCTGCGGGTTTGCAACCTGAGAACGACCCGTGGCAAGCTCCGCATTCTTACTCTTCTTTTTTTTTCTTCTAATTTTTTTCAGTTTGTTTTAATGAAAACTCTTCTAAAAAGTAGAATACTATATCCCAAAAAGGGACTAGAAAAGGATTCCACTACTTGAGAATCAGAGAGAAATACATCGAAGAAAAGCAATGAATCAAGGATTTGAAGCATTGATTTGAGCAAGAAGACTATTTTGGTACAAAATTCATCAACTTTTCTTCATCTTAATTCAAAACTTGGTGATGTACGCAGTAATTATTCTTTGTTTTTCTTCATTCAATATTATAAATTCTAAAAGGGTAAATTAAAAAAAAAAAAATTGTTTTCTAATTATCCAATTCAAATTGTACACGGCAGAAAGTCAAAATATTCTATGAACAGTTTTTAAGCAATTCTAACTACAGCGTGTAAACATGATCTAGTGTTCTACATGGTTTTAATCAATTACGAAAATTAACTAACATATTAAAACATGAACTCGGACATATGTGGTAAACCTCAAAGGAAAAAATTTACAGGCCCCCATGTCACTGTCACTGGTAAATCAATCTACTAAATCAAACGATAAAAAATACAATAGTCTCAATTTTGTAATTTCTCAAAATTAACAAATAACAATCAAAAGAAATTTAAAAACTACTCCTTCATTTTCTTCTTTTATTGACTTGTAAAAGTTGAATCAAACCCCCTAGTCATGACTTTATCACCACTTTACTGTTGTACTTGATCGAAACCACTACTTGAATTAATAATCACAAATGTTAACTTACACCAAGTAGATTGATCTTCGAATGAATTGAATATTCACATCCTGGTTTGTTTTCTTTAAATACGGTTAAAGAAAAATGGTTGGCTTTGAAAGTTTTCAATTGTGCATGTGTCCGGTCGAACTTGTATGAATATGACAGAATACTCAGCAGCTAGGTCGCGGGACTTGGAATGATTTTCAAAGCGTTAATTCCCTAGCAATAGACAAGATTAGAAATAAATCTTATCTAAAATATAGGCAATGAAACACGGTAATAATATATCAATATTACAAAAGATATCTTCGATATGGTAATTAATAAATTTAAGGAAAGTTTAATATTAAACCAATCTTTCCTTAAATCAATAGCCAATATTGTTAAACCTTACCTAAAATTATACCCAATAAAACTAGTAAGATTATAATCATATCATATAAAATTTATTTGATATAGTAATAAATAAATTTAAAGAAATAAAAAAAAAAAAATATTTCCTTAACTTTAATTATTTAACCTATCAAATAATATATAGGATAGTAGGTAAATAAATCTGTATTAACTGCAATATGGAAAGTGAAAACTGCATCCCATTTTAGGTGTTAAAATCCTAAAATTTGTAGTTGCGGAACTCTGTTGAAACACGTACCATCCAGTCAGCTAGAACATATTGTTTGCATGGACATCTTTTTTTCACGTTTTTAACACTTTTCATTGATATTTAAAAATCAATTTATATTAGTAAGTCAGCTAAGATAGTATATAAAAATATATCAAATATACATTTTTAACAATCTCCCCATTTGGTTTAGCTTAATTTCAAAAATCAATTTTGATCTCTAAAGAGTCTGTGAGCGTGTGTTGATTGTTGATCAAATTATGCACATGAAGTACTCCCCCTTAGTTAGTTCTCATCACACATCATGTTCTCCCTAACTCACGCATATTAATAACAGAAAATTGTGAATCAAACAATGTTTCACATAATAGTATGTAGTGTAAGTGTTATGCCTTAAGTCCAATCAACTTTGGACATAAACACTTTTAATGCATATGTAACCGATGCATATTTATG
>CAIGRF010134892.1:5056-20355 GCA_903798235.1 Fraxinus ornus | reverse complement strand
ACACCTTACTTTTAATTTTTTTCCATATGTAATTTCCACTTTTCGCAAGTGGGATATTGAACCGCGTCAACTACGGCCCAACTGAACTGACCCAACTCACATAATAATCATAAAACCTCACTAATAATAATAAAACCATAAACCTCGCTGAAGATACCGGCAGAGGGATATTACGAGGAAGAAAAAAATTGCCCTAGATATGGCCAAATCCTGCAAGGGACTTGCTATGGAACTCGTCAAATGCCTCAGTGAATCCGACTGTGTTAAGGTGTGTGTGTGTATAGATATATATTATTTTTATTTTTATTTCAAATTGCTGAAATTTTTGTATGAAGAATTCTAAAATTGTGTGGCTAAATGAATAGATTTGACCTAAATTTGAAACTCATTGAGCTCGAATCATTGTGTATGTTATAGTTGGGCGTTGATTTTGTGTGTTCAGAAGTTAGGGTATGTGAATCGGTGGTCTTGGTTCTTACTACTGAAACTTGAAATAATTTGAGGGGAAATGAATTAATGTAGGTGGAGAACCGGCCCTATAGAGAATGTGCCAAGGAGCAGAGCCCGAAAATTTCAAGCGAGTGTGTGGGACTAAGAGAAACATATTTCAATTGCAAGAGAGGCCAGGTATGCCTTCTTTCTTTATGCAGGATCTCTCTCTCTTTTGCATGTTAAGGGAAGAATTATGTAATATGTAACTTCCTATCTGCAAAAAGTTATGGCATAGCTGATTTTGTTAATTGAGTTCAATGTGTTTTCTCGAGATACTGATATTTGACCTTCTGCTTGTGTCGAGCATTTTATACTTGTAAGTTTGAATGCAACTTGATTATTTTTAATTGTTGAAAAGAGAGTGTTTTCTAAGATGAGCTGTATAACTTTTTTTCTTTAATAATATGAGTCACAGTATTTTTGTCCGAAACATTTTGATAAGTCTTTTAATAGACATTGAATTAAGCACAAATCAACGGTGAGCTTTGGTTGTTTGGCACGAGCCCTGAATAAATGAATTTGTATTTTCATTTTCAAGGATGGCGATGGTTTTGATTCTGGCTCTTATATATCACGATAGTTTGACTTTTGAGAGCCTCATTTCTTACTCTAGGTTGCATCCTGAAAAATAATTTGCACAGTTTGAATGGCCTCTTGCATTGTTGTTTGTTTTAGAAATCTTAATGAAAACTAAAATTGGTGCATATTGCTGGTGAAAAAAAATGTATTTAGAGATGACAATTTTTTCTTAACCATAGCTGAATTGACTCCCCAAAAAACACTTTGACCAGGGATTGGGGTTGGTCCTGGGATTGACAATCAACTAGGTTGGGATGGCAATTCCCATACCCAGCTGGTATTAAGATACATGTAATATCACTAGAATACCATTCCCTTAACCCTAGTTCTTACCACCTTCCATTTTCCATCAAATTCTTGTATTCTTTTTCTTTCGCCCTCAATTATGCGATTCTCCATTATGATGGCTTTTCTCCCTAATTCTGTTACTGACTTGTGCCATTTGCATCATTACGATATCCATCTCTAGGCCATTCTTTCATTATTATCTCCTGTTTGTTAGCATTGCCTCCTCTCTTGAGAATTTGAAATGGAAAATAACCGGAAAGGTCTACAGAAGTGCATAGGAATTGCTGCTTTTTTGGGTGGGTGTGTGTTCCACTTTCTCAGAACTACCTCTTATTTATGCTAAACTTCAATTTTCGTAAGTCAGAAGAATGACCTTCTTTTTGGTGTTGACATATGATTAACGGGGATGTCTAAAAGGAGTATCCCATGGCATTTAAAATGTTCAACATTATTGTTGTGTTACGTATGGCAAAAGTTTGTTTGGTGTTTAAAAGTTTTGAACCAGATACGGATTTATTATTTTGATTATTCAACATTAGTTGGTGTTAAATGTGGCACTAGTGTGGATGGTGTTTAAAATTTTTGGACCAATTAAGATGCATCAGCATCACTAGAATCTTTGCTTTAAAAGATTGTAAATTCAAGAATTTGACAATAATGTTCCCAATTGGATTTAAAATTGTGAGAGTTTTTGTTTCCATTTGCAACCACGGACCATAATTTCATATCTCCAACTTCTAAAAGAAGGCCAAGTGCACAACACTACTTGCTTTGTAAGTTTCTTGGTCCCTTTGACAAAATCATAATATTCCTTCTGAAAGAAATTGATACTTGTGTGTCCAATCACCCATTAAGTGTACAAACCGTAGAAGCAACGGAAGACGATGTGTCCATAATCATTAAATTATAATACATTAAGCAAAATTTTCTAATTTTTCTTCATTTGTACTATGTTAAGTTATCATGAATGCTGGTTTCTGGGTCCTAAATCAATATCATATAATGAGGTGAACACTGTTGCAGATCCACACTTTCAGAGCATTATTTGTCAGAATTTCTATTTCAGAAAACTTATTGTATTACAGAAAATTACTGTGTCAATATCGTGCTATTCTTCTTCCTTCAGTTGATTGTTAATTATATATTAAATATGTATATCATTCGTTGCATTGATGGTTATACTTCTAGCGAATTTAGGTTCTAATTCGTTTGTAACTTTGTTTTAAAAAAAGCTAATTAATCTGTAGAAGTTTGAGTGGCATAGTCAATTTTTCATTTCCAACGTAAATTATCACAATTTTTTTATTCTTTCCTGGACCCAATCATTAGCATAAGATACGACCTAAATGTTGAAATGAACACTATAACTGGTCCGCATTTTCTGTTATGCTGATCATTTACCACGCATGGTGCTGGAAAGTAAGGAAACCGCATTTATTTCTTAGTTCACGTTTGAAGGTTCATCTATGAGATGGCTTCAAGTAAAAAAGTAAAAACAAGAAAATTGCCATTCTTTCTTTGTGCAAATTTTGGTTCGAAAGATCTGACCAAGTTGTATGTTTCTTCTTATGAAGATTCTCGTAAACTAAATTACTTCTTTCATGGTGATTTCTGTCTTGACCTGGATCTCAAGTTATTAATCCTAAATTTACTTGTGCTCCTACTTTAACCGTGTAAATTTCCCCCCTTTCTTCCAGGTTGACATGCGAGCTCGAATTCGTGGAAACAAAGGTTACTAGTTGTTTGTGGATCATTGGCGATAAAATACGGAACATTCATGAGATTTGACATCCAAAACCCGGCCCCAACCCCTGTTTTTCCTCCCGGGGAGGAGGGGCATAGAGAGTAAAGACCTTGAAATTACACTGGCCAAGCTTGATGTAAATATGCCTGTATAATGGAACGTAAAGAGATTCAAAGTTTCTAGTTCATTATTGGCAAGGTATATTATTTTTCGAGAATAAAAAAGACCAATCTAGTCCAAAAGATACCAGCATATTTGGTATATTGGACTTGATACTCAAAACTCTTATTCTTCCACGTACTGAACGTACGAGTAACATATTTTACTTGGTTTTAGGCATGTTTTTGAGTGAGTATAGCCTTTGCTACAACATTTGTTCTTTTATAATATTTGATTTGAAGCGTGGATTATCTGATTGTAATGTGAACCTCTACAATTTATTATTACTTTTTATTTGGAAACTGAAACAAACACTTCTATTACTTGATATATCGGGCAACAACTGAGCTCAGATGAAAGGCATAAAATCAGTCCACGGACTAAATAATAATTGTGTGTGTGAGTGAGAGAGAGAGAGAGAGCAATGGTATGGGCTCAGATGACGAGGCATAAAATATTTGCTCTTGGATTAGATGAATCTTGTGTAACTTAGATGTTTGTGAACTGTAATTACGTTCTATTTTGAAAATATTTATTCTATAAGTTAAAAGAAGTCGTAAGTAAATATTTATTATGAAGCACTCAACAAGATTAGATAATATAATAAACGAGATTTTTTACACCGAGCTACTCTACCAAATCAAAGATGAGTGTTTATCTTATAACTATTGTAAGTGAATCTTTAATTATTAAGAAACAAAATTATTAATGCCTTTACCAAATATCTTTTGTGTTATAACTTTAATTTTAGTTTTATTTCATTTTAATTATATTTTCTTCCTCTCCCAACCAAACAAGACCTTAAATCTTATGAAGGTAATTGCAAACAAGTTCAAAATTTTATTAATTAACCATGTTTATATTTTAAACCCCTTGAGCGTGACTTGAGATTCATAGAATGATTTGAATCAAAGAAAGCAATTTCTCTCTTTCGAATGGAAGAAGGCACATAGCACCTTGGCTAACCTTAAAAAGTAAATTTGTTTGCAAAAATGTTTACAGATATTACTGCTTATTTATAAGTAAAAAAAATTACTTATTTCATTAACAATACGATGCTCCCTTTCAATTTGAACAACATTCCTCTGTTTTAGAAGTTAATTTATTCACTTGTACATGTAAGTACCACAAATTTGTAAACTTACTGAGCATTGTATAATCCTTATTTTCACGTAGAAGTTTCAATGTACGTCAAACTTGTTCAATTGCAAATGACACTAGTGTGTCCTATGAGAATATATTGAAGCAGTGCCGGGGCTAGCGTCTATTAAGAAGGGATAGCCAGCTTATTTCGCTTCTAGATCCATTAACAAATGTATGTACAAGGACACGGATGTCGACTCTACAGTCGTGCAAATATGCATAGCAAAGAAATGAGAAGACTAACCTCTATAATATCCAGGGACACTTGCTTAGAAGTCATCCTCTAGTTATCTTTTCCTCCTCTGGAAACTGGGCTTCCTCGGCTGGCTTGCTGTTGGACCTTGATCGATAGTATTACCGGTCCCATACAGTATAAGAGGCTTCTTCAAGGATGCACCCATATCAGCACAAACACTGCTTGAGATTGTAGGTGAAACTGTTTTCCTTTTAAGCTGCCTTGGGACTTCCAGCCTTTCAAGAATTCTTGAAGTTTTCTCATCGACTTGTCTTTTGTTGTGCAATTGTGATTCATCCAGCTTTGGCTTGGAGATACAAGTGGGAGAATTCATCTTGACGATATCAGTTATAACAAGTTGTTCCCACTCCTCTGTAATGCATGCACTCGTTTTATCTTCTAAATGTTTAATATCTAATTGCAATAATGGTTGGACCTCAGCCGAGGAATCTTGTAGGGTCAAATCTGACTCTGAGGTTGCTTCTTTTGTTTTAGGAGGTATTGCCCTAAAATAGCAAAACATATCATGGCAATAACAAAATTTTGTCAAGTAGGTAACGAAAAATCAGATGCTAAAAACCACATTTATGTCAATCACAGATCTGATGAGATGGTTACCCAAATTGTAGGCTCTCTTTTACAAGCAAGTTTAGTTTTTGATGGAAGCCTCTCTCGTGCTGGACTGGATTGTACTCGGTCACTTCGATCTGGAACAATAGTTAACATTGCATTATCAACCAAAGGTTGCACAACACAGAAACTCTCTCTAAAAAAATCAACTAAATTTTTGTCTTCGGCCAGTTGGGCACACGCGTTAGCATGCACTCAGATAACCAATCATTCATTTGTTCGAAAGAAGATCAGATCAATTCAGTTGTCTTTATCCAGTTAAGCGTGTGTCTCTCTTTCTTAAGAACACCAAGCAAAATATTCATTAATTGAGATTCACAAACTGCAGGCGATATTGGAAACAGAATACAATCAATCCAGTTCCTATCCTCCTCCCTACTCGAATTAGAAAATTAGTGACTTTTGTTTCTTTGATGTTTAACAATTTCAATCCAGAATGAGTGAAATCATTTATGCATCCCGAAATTTAACCTTGCCCGTGGATTCACCTCCCGAGACTAAATCTAATTCATATGTTCAATTCCTCCTTAACAGCTTAATTTACAGATATCACTTCAGAAATAGAAATCTAGATGCCCAAATGAAAAGAAACATACTAACATAACTATGAGAAAAGAAATATTATAATGGAAAAAATCCAACCTTTAGCAAAGAAGCTTGAACTGTGTTTTCAATCTCTTTAGCTAGCGTAGAGCTAAGGAATTGACTCACATCAGGGGAGGGTAAAACTTCCTCTGATCCTGCAAGGCGCTGCAAATTCCAGAATATGTGGAGATTTTTATCGGGAAACACACACACACACACACAGAGTGGACAGAGGCATACGTGTTATTTCTTTTCTTTTGGACTAAATAAAACTCGAGACATTCCTAGGAAGTGGTGATAAAGATGTACATTAAATTTAGTGTAACTGTATGGGAGATAAAAAAAATTACCCTGAGAAGCATCACCCCTTTGTCCGAAGGTAACAGTATGTAGTAGCACTTAAATGAAGTCTCAATTGCAGTTTCAATATTACAATTAGAAGAGCAAACCAACCCCTGATCAAGGGAGTTTAGAACACTGCAGACCAATTGAAAAACTGCCAAGCCACAGAGCAAAAGAGAGGTGAAATCAATGAACTCAAGAAGAAACATTCACATACTAGATTATTGACAATGATGAGATCTGTTAAACTGATGCAAAAGCAGAATTAAAATTCTTGAGACAAGAAGAAAATTGAAAAATCGAGAATTTATACAAAATTTTGATTTTGACGAATTGGTCCTCGAAAAAATTCACACGGTCTTTGTTTATATAGGCAAAGTAATTCCATAATCCTAATGACTAAAGCAATTAAAATCCTAAATGAAGTATTTTAACAAGAAAGAAATCATGTTCTAAATAAGAAACAAAATCCTACTACAACAATAAATAATTCTTATCCAATTTGCAATAGGATTTTCCTACATCATTTTCCCCACTTGAAAAAACTCAACCTCGAGTTTGTTGTTGGAGGAGAGAATAAATCGAGGGAAAAATACTCAAAAATTTCTACAAGAACTAATATTGATGAAATGTTCATCTCTTAATGTGCTAGATAAACATCGTTATATTACTTAGTTGCATTGTTTGAAGTCAACATTGCTCCTACCTTAGTCATTTTATTTTCCTTTGGTACACTTGCGTGATATTCCTACATACACGATGTACAGTTCAATTTCTCACTTGTGAGTCCACTATAGATAGAGGCCACTAGTGCTACTTTCAATTCTACATGATTTTCATCTATTGCTTTAATGTTCACCGATGCCTTCTTCAATACAAAAAAACTAGCACGGGAACTTAGATCCATATCATCCATACTTAGATCTATATCATCCATATTTTCCTCGTGCTTATGCAATTCATTGGCTTTAGGATCGCAGAGATGGTCAACGAAATGTTTATTCTCAATTTGACAAGTCTCTCCTTTAACTCTTTCATGATTAGGAGTTCAATCCCATTTTTTTTTCAAGGGGACACTTTTGAACTTCAACTTGTTTATTATCAAAGTGCGGCTCTTGGGGTCTTCAATTGCACTACTACAATGACGAGTGCAGCTAAGTTTTGTTAAACTTCTTGAAGAGTTTATTCGAGCCTGATGGTCAATGCTAGATTTTTTGAATCTCTATTCGTTGTCGACGGCTCGGACTCCACTAATATCGTCCTTAGTCATAAAAATTCCTTGCTTTTACACCAATTTTGGTGTAAAAGCGAAATTAAAATTATTGAAACAAGAAGAAAGATGAAAAGCTCGAAAACTATTAGAGAATAGTTTAATTGTAATGAATTGGCCATTGAAAAAGAGTAAAAAGCAAAGCCTTTGTTTATAGGTAAATTGATTCCTTAATTCTAATCACTAAATCAAGAAAAATCCTAAAAGGAGTAAAAGAAAAATCATATTCTAACAAGAAATAAAAAACCTTGTGATAAACAAGAAATAAAATCCTACTACAACAAAAAATAATTCATATTCTATTTGTAATAGGATTGTCCTACAAAAAGAATATGATAGTCCAGAAAACCATGAAGATTAAGAGAAAATTTCACGCACGTTGAGTATTGAGCTCTGACTTGTCATTATCATGTGAATCATTACAAGTTGGAGTAACAACGTAGGTAGCACCCATGATTAAACCTGTCCACATGCAAAATTAGAGTGCTAACTATGAGACTAGAAAAATATATTTAATAGCTCTCACTTGTAGCTCAACGATATAATTTAGTGAATTAACAAAATGACCATTTGGACTGCTTAGAAAAGGAATTGATATGCAATGCCCTTGCAATGTTTGCATACTCTTCACCAACATAATTATATTTTAAATTGCTCATGCGTCCTTTTTGTATGGAGAACGCCCATTCATTTTGAGTAAAGACACGAGCTAAAAAGAAAATAAGTTCCTTCAACTCCATGAAAAGGATCGGTCAGAGTCACAGAAGATAGAGAATGTATTGCCTTCTAATTCTGCTTCTGTCATGGAACCTTCATATGTGGGACGTGTTGCATTACATTGTCATGCAAGAACGATTTTCTACATGTGTGTCACCAACACTACTCTCTTTAACCCAATTCATACTATGGACATTTTCCAAATTAAAAATGAATGCATCTTTCTTAAAGATTGCAGGAAAAAAGGTCAAATACAAGATACACTAATCAGAACTATATCAAATTTCACAAGTCATACCAGTAGCCTTGAGGACCAAGGATATGGATCAAGCATCATCAACAAGAAAATATCAGAAAAAATTGAAAGGTAGTTTCGAGTTCTTTATACTTTGGGGGAATTAACATCCTTCAGCTTCTAAGTTTTTCAATGAGAAACAAAAATGGGATTTCTTTGGAGATTTACCTTCGCTTAATAATCGTAAGTTAGTTCTTTGAATGACATTGAAGTCAACAGGTGAAGAAATTTGCTGGAGCTTCTGAATGCACTGGAAAGACGGCATATACAGGATTGTTTGTTCTCCAATCTTGACAGAGTTCTCGATTAAATCTAAAGCTCCAAGTTCATCGCTTGTTACTGGACAACAAGACCTCCTGGTCTTACTCTCATTTGACTGGTCCAGTGGAATGCCATGACACCTGCATGCCTGCATGCACAAAAGCCACATGTGAAGAGCAGCATGTCAGGCAAAGGTAAATTCAAATGACTTATTCACAATGCAAAGAGTTTATTATACAAACCTGAGGGAATCATTAAAAGACATATGTGAAGAGGATTATCATTATGATAGGGTTCAATTAGTTTCACAATAAACCTCTAAGAATAATCTATTTGGTCCTTCACAGCCAAATAGGTCCTGAATTTCTAAACCTAATCAACAGAAAACGGTTTAAAATATAATAAAATCGAAAAATTGCAGTCACTTTACACCTTTTACTAACTTCTAAAGAATCTATCAGTTAAGGGTCATGACTCTTGCCAATGGTCAATGGATATTAGTTTGAAGGCACTAATCTTATCGAAGGTGCACTAGTATCTCCTGGAGTGCTGTAATACACCTTGTCAGGTTATGCATCCAACAAACACGTTATGTTGTCTCTTTCCATACTTGTTGCATCGGCCTTCCTCTCTTGTACTCAGTCTAATGGTGAGTATTACTGTCTATTGGGAAACTGTTACCATCAATGAGACAATAGTTAACTTGAACAATTGATTCTAGTGCTAATGGACTGATACAAAATTAATTCAACACATTGATACATGAGAACCTCGTGAAACTAACACTGGTTGAAACCCATTTTTAAACATTAAATAAAAGGTTTTGAAATAATGTTGCACCCGTTGGTCATTATAATCACGTCTCCAGCAGTTAGTTAAGAATATAGTTTTCCTTTTACTCAGCATATGATAAGCTTAAGTTAAAATAGATTTACTATGCAAACAATATAGACAGTAAAAGGATCACACTACTAACGCTGCCTATCAGTACTAAAGATCATTCTGGGGAGATAAAAATGTAAGATGAAAAACAAGTAATTAAAGAAGTTATGCAAATATTCTCCAAGAAAAAATAATTATACAAAGCCAACAGTTGTGGATCCTATATATCAACTTGATCCTTGGGCAAAACAACAGCTTAATGATAATTAACTAACGTGCTCATGCTATGTACTTCAAAATCTTTATGGATAAAAATATGTAGAATGTACCTGGCAAGGAATGAAACCATCGATTATGGGATTGAAAGATGCACATAAGTTGCAGGATATCTGGTTCAGATTGTTCATTAGATTGACCTTGAAGAGAAAACGAGCTTGTAATGATTCTTCCGTGTCTTCTTTTAACTCCTGAAGCCATCTTTTCACAAGGCCAAGAAGTGCATGTGAATCTGCAAATTCGATTTCTGTAAATACCCTAAATTAAGAATTTGGTCAGATGACATTGAATAATTTTTCTTTCTTTCTTCCCCCCCTCCCCGGATAAATGTGATTGCTGACACATACTATTTCACCTTCAATCTCTCTAAGAAACAAGACCACTGTGATCTAACTCAAGACTAATCCAAATCCAGCTAATCCATGGCTGGCCATATTTAAAACAGCACCTACAAGATCTTGGACGTCGGTCCGAGTTATGATATAAAAGATCGAGTTTCAGGGTCTACAGTTCTTCCTCCCCTCTTCTCCTCTTCCCCAAATGTATTCACGAGAGAGATAAATATATCTTCTTCAAGCAACCCAGAATATATCAGGTGGATGTCAGAATAGGTAGAACTACAGTATAAAACTTAACAATTATCTGTAATAACAAAGAGGAGAAGATTGTATTTCAACAATTCTTGCTCTGATGCGGCCAAGCTATGAAAGTGGAAACAACATGACCATTGCTATTCACTGTAAAATATGATTAATGGCAAATACCATGTATGATCAGTAATTTGCGTGACAAACAACAGGGGTTTATTATCCATAAAATAGATTTTTTTAGTCATCCAGAATAAATTTATAATATGGTATCATATGATCAATGAGCTTAACCTGGCACAAACATCCGTAGCGAGCAGTTCTCAAGACAACCAATCTGCTTAATAAAGTTGTTGATATTCTCAGGGGAATCACCAAGGTGGCTTGAATTTTGCTCCAAGAAAACAAACTCCACTGAGACAAACTTCTCTGCAGCTTCCTATCAAGAAGTCCACAAAAATATTGATTTCAGGTGACTGGTTCATAAGAGTTCCCACCATTGGATTGAGTTAGGCTAGTTTTCCATGTATCTGCCCTGAGCTCGGATAAAGTATTTGGTGTAGATACCAAATTGAAGATCAAACGGAATTTGTCTCACCGTGAGAGCCTTTATGGTCATAGAATCCAGAGATTTAACGACACAGGAACTAAGCAGAATAATCTTTTTTGAAATGTCTCTGTCATTTCCTCCCCATGAGTATATAACTTCGTCATTCAAAACGTCTGATAGCTTTAGGTCTGCTAACAACAACAACAACAACAATGTACAAATAATAATTTTCATCGAACTACACACATAGCTTGCACATTGAATTTATTCGCAAGTGCTAAATGGAACTGGTATGTACAAACACACGGAGATATATTACCCTTACAACAGAGAGTTCCAGCCTCGTCAAATTCAGGGGAAAAGGCATCGTTAGGTATATTGTTCACTGCATGGTGAAAATCGCGCAGATTGAAATTCACAGAGGGATTGTATGCAACCTTCAGCTGTCCACAAAAATAAAAAATAAAAAATCCTCATCTCTAAAACTTGTAGCACCGTGCAACTCTGACCTTTTGGTTAAAAATATGAGAAGAACAGCTCATTCTCATAATTCGTGATCCGCTGGAATTACTAGAGCAATTCAATTTTTTGGCATGTCAAGAACATACTAAATCAAATATTTTTTCGCATTTGAACTCAATGTTGAAAAGAATATAGCAATCACCCTAGCCATAAACAAGGTACAAGCAAAGCAGTAAAAAGCACCAAATTAATATGGAATACTTTAGTGTATTCAGAACCCTAACTAGCACACTGGGTTTAACTTTTGGCTTAAAATAAAATAAACTGAATTAGATACACAAACACACGCGGACACGGAGTTTCCAGTGAAATACAAATGACGGAGGAGAATACCTCATCGGAACACGAAATTCGATTTCTGAAAACATAGCAAAGTCCAATGCGATCGCGGAGGGCCGTCGATCGAATCCTATTGCAGTTACCATTGATCTCGGGAACCGAAATCGAGTAGTAATTCGCGAGCTGCAATAACGACTGGCAGAGTAGAATTTACGAATAAAAAATACAATTAAATTAGCTGTAAAAACTTGGATTAATAACTAGTTCCTTGATTATTCAAAATAGAGTATTGGAGTTATTTACTAATTACCTGCTTCAGATCTCGAAGGAGAGGAGAAGATAGGCTTCGTAAATATAGTAGAAAGCAAAGCATCGCCATTTTTCAGTTTCATCTGTTCTGTTGGTGAAAATGTGAATGGAGGCTATGGGGCCGTGTTTACATATGAGTTTTGGCGGGTACTTTCTCGCTTTATACGGACATTGCTACAAAAATTAATAGCCCACTCAAACCCACCTAAAAATTTGGCTAAATATATTCACACCACTGTTTTTAGCCCGACAACCATTAATAGTATTTTATTTTATTTTTGGGAAAAATAAGTTTTGTTTTTTTAAAAAAAAATGTGTGAATAAAAAGTTGAAAAAAATTTGAATTTATGTGAAAAATATTTTATCGTAAAAATATGGTTGAAAATGAGAGAAGAAAAAGAGTTGTTTTAATGGTTTCAGAGAGCGGCTTAATAATTAAACTACATTTTCATTATATGAAAGATTTATAATCTTTATATATTATCACATTTATATCTCAATCTTTTTTTATCATATTCTTATTCTCAAATTAACATAAATTATACTTCTCTCCAAAATTTTCTTTAAGAAATAGTAAAAATACTCATTTGTCTATTATATTTTTAAATAAAAAATAATAATGCAAAAATGTGATCAAATATTTAACCCTTATTTTAAAATACGTTAACATTATTTTTGAAAAAAAAAACCATGATTAAGGACAAAATTTTTGAACAATGAAATATTAAAAATAAGAATGTGATGAAGAAAAAGTTAAAGATATAAGAGCTTGTTTGGTTTAGATTTTTTGGAGGAAGAATTGATTTTGAATAGTGATATGATGGGAAATGTATGGTTGAAAAAGAAGAAAAAAGTATTGATGTGATGTAAAATATTATTTTATTGAAGAATGTGTGGTTGAAAAATGAGAATTGATTTACTGTAGAATTGTAAAATCCAAACCAAACAGGCCATTAGCATAATTGATTTACTGTAAAATTGTAAAATCCAAACCAAACAGGCCCTAAGTATAATAATAATAAAAAAGGATTAAATATATTTAATGTAATTAAAATATGGTGTATTTATATAAAAAAAAAAATTGTGGTGTGAATATAACCACCAATTAATTTAAGTTGTAAAGGCTTTTTTTTTTATTTGTAAGGACTATAATACCCATGTCAAGATTTAAAAATTATTAAAAAATAAATTAAAGGTGAAAAAACATTGATATCACATCAATTATAAAAAAGAATATGTGACACTAAACTCAGTTAAAAATAAATAAAAAATCCTCTTTCATTTCTTTTTCATCCCTTCCATAACTAAATCCTCACTCATTTCTATTATATTTGTTCATATTTCTCTTCAAAATCAAAACACAGTATAAGCATCTCGACATTCAAGAATTTACTTGTAGAGCAATTTATAATATAAATTCAAGATCAATATCGAGAAGCGTGATTAGATAAATTGATCGAAGATCTTGATGATCAAGTATTATATTAGATAAGAGGGTAAATGTCAAAAGGCAAGAGAGTAAAAATAAAGAATAACAAATGGGCAGGAAGTTAGCCTGGAGGGATTATTTCCCAAAATGTGAGTATTGATAATTATCTCAACAATAAATTGAAAGCCGCTCCCATTCTATCACAACATTCACATAAATCATATTAACAAAATATGTGAAGTACTCTATCAAAGTGCGTCACTTACATCACACACATGGGACGGATTCATGATCGGACTACAAAATTCCTTTAAAGTCATTAATAATTAATAAGACTAGTATTAATAAGAACAATGAAACTTCCTTTAAAGTCATTAATAATTATTATCTTTATTTTGTGAAACGTAAAACTACTTATAAATACATTTATATGAACATGAATACTCAAAAATGTATTGCTACTTATTTTACTTACAAGTTAATGCCATTGATTTTGTATCTCATCTGTATTCATGCTTGTCTAATCCAATTATTTTGATTATGTGGTGTTCAGGATGTCTACTTATAGAAGCTTGTTTGAAAAGTTAGATGTTGCAATGCTGCCTAACAAGGATAAATCACACGTTGAATAAAAATGAAAATATAAACCAATTTATAAGGATTTGAGTTACCCTTCTTAATATGATTGATCTCTTAAGAAGGAACCTTAAAATTTAACGTGATATCACAGTCCATTAAACTCCAACAAATAATTCGATCCGATTAAGACTCAAAAAATGAGTACAAGAATTTCAAGATTTGTTGCTCAAAAGAACAACCATCTCATAGGGACAAATTTCACATCAAATAAAAATAAAGATATAGACCACCTTATAAGAACTTGTTACTTTTCTTAATAAGGTTACATTTTAAGACAAGTCTTAAAAAGAAAGTACCAGTCTTAAAAGAAACTACCGAATGGAAACCAGGACCCAATTTCGTGAACTCCTAGAACAAGGATTGCCACTGTCTTGAAGAGTCCACATCTATAGTTCCTGTCACCTCTAAACTTATGAGTCATCACGCGAGTCAAAATTCAAGTGGAGAGAATTGAGGAAATAACCTTTTGGGTTGGGAACTGTCAAATATACTCAATAAAAGACTCGATGCTCCTATTTGTGATAGGACTAAAATAACAACTAAATATAAAAACAATCAATTACAATATTAATTAATGGTAAAAATAATCTATCTATTTCTAATACATTATAATAATATAATCGTAATTTTCGACGATTTTCGGAATCTTATTCAATCTTCGACGCTCTTCGAAATCTTATTCAATCTCCTTGACATCCCTCCTCAAATTGATGCTGGTAAAAGCATCAATTTGTAATTATGAACTGACGACGGTGATAATATTTGTGCTTACTAAGAAGAAATCCAAATCAGAGCAACCAACTACAATCACTCCCCAAGAAATTTTTTCAAAAGAATTCACGAAGTGTGCCGACACACACAATGAGCTCTATCTGTCTGGAGAACTTGGTAGAACACATAATTCGTGTTCCAACAAAAACTCTAACGCCAAGCACCGGTCAAAACTCCAGATACTGCAGGTGGAAGAAATCCCACAAAACAACCTACACAAAAACACACACACCAGCCTTGAGAAAATCTAACCAAGAAAATAAGAGAAAATTCTAAGGAACTGGCTCTGATACCATGTTTTGTTGTTATTTTAGT
>CAIGRF010134876.1:0-19852 GCA_903798235.1 Fraxinus ornus | reverse complement strand
ATTCCATAACATATGTTATTAAAATTAATTGTTAACTTTGATTTAAATTAAAATTTAGATTTCAATCGGATACCAAACATGATTTTAAAAAAAAAAAAAAATCTCCAAAGTTGGAGGGCACGTGCCCCCAGGACCCCCCCGGGTCCGCCAGTGACTAAAATAAAAATATGTATGAAAGAAAAGTTAAGCGCTATGTATGAATCTCAAAGAATTACGCTATATGTGGAATTATTAATATTTTAATCAAAAAAAATACATGGTTCATATAAAAAGTATGTCAAACAATCGATTTAGCCCACGTTTGGCCCTCTTTCTTTCAACTTTTAATGTTTGGAATAATGAATTTTTTTTTTTGAGAATATGTGGTTGAAAAAAAAAATAAAGTCTTTAATTTATGTGTAATATTATTTTATAGAAAATTGTGTGATTGAAAATAAAATAGAAGAAAAAATGAAAATGAGAAGGAGCAAACAGAAGCTGAATTCAGGGATTTTGAGGATTTTGGGCTTTAAAAAATCCTCCTAAAGAACCTAAACCCACGCTAAGGTTATGTTTGAGTCCCATTTTTGAGAAAATAAATTTCGTAATTGTATTTTTTTAAAGAATCTATAGTTAAAAAGTAGAAAAATGTTTAGATTTTATATGCATAATTATATTATTAGAAGAAGAATATGGGATAGAAAATGAGTTTGAAAAATAATGAATTTTTAGAGGATGAGGATCAAACAAACATAAGCTAAGTAAAAGAATACCTCTAATTGGGTGTATTTACTAGGTGTTTGCACAACATAATGGTATTGATTAAGAATAAAACTATTTATTATTATAATGATGAATTATCGGTGATGTGGTAGCTTCCGTAGAATCAGGGACGGACCCACATAGGGTCATGTGGGGTCAAATGACCCCACAATTTTTTTTTGATTTTTTCTGAGGATTTTTTATTTTTATTTAACCTAACACTAAATGATCCCACAAAAAAATTGTCTGGGTTCGCCCCTGCGTAGAATAATAGGATAGTGACAAATGAAGTTATCCTTTTGCACCCTACATTGGGGTGGCCAAGACTTTGAAACTTCCAACACTCTTTAGTTCACGATTTCCCAACTTTTTCCTATAACCTTCCAAGGCAAGACTCAGCCCTACAACGTCCCCTTTTACTCTCATTCACGTGCATTCCTGCAAACTTAAAAGTTGTGGTGGTTTCATTCACTTTGAAGAAACAACAATAAAACTATAAAAGTGTTGCGCCCCAAACATTATCGAACTCATACATTAGCGACATGTTTAGTAAGATAGAATTACAAAACTTATTATTGTCATTGGCAGAGTTTTTATTGGGCTTAAAAAGTAAATTGCGCTTGAGAAGGAGAGTCTCGTCGATTGTTAACGAACCGTCATGCAAGGAAGCAAATTTATAGTACTCGTGTAAAATTCATAGTCATATCTAATGCCCAAATTTTGATCTTCATAAAGCTATAACACTCGCTAATATTTTTGTTATTTCTCTTAAACAAGTTTTATACGTAGTCAATAACTTTTTTAAGTTTTTGAACTTCTCCCTCTAACTTTAAGTTCCAATTCTTTCACAGAAAATTATTTTAGCTTCGCATGGCCATTAGGAGGATTGCTCGTCAACTAGATTAGATTGGAGAAGACGTTATCGCCACCACTTTGAACCAATTGAATATGTCTTTAATAAATTCAATAATTCTTGAATGTTAGGAATAAGATTTCACTTCTAAAGCTGAAAAGATATATGATTGCACGATCTCAAAAGTTAGCAGAGAAAACACTTTAAGGGTTTATTTGATTGCATTTTTTTTTTTATATGGAAAATGCCAGTTTTTCACTCAAATTCTTACTTTGGAATATTTGATTGTTATTTTTTTTTGTTTGAAAATAATTTCCAACTTCTGAAAATATATCTAATTTTCCTTGTTTTTAAGAAAATTATTTTCTGTAGGGGAAGTAGATTTTTATTTTCTTCAAAATAAGAAAAATGTTTTCTTTTTTAGGGGATGTTTTTCATGCAAATCAAATACTCTCTTATTATCCGTATAATCTTATATCTATTTCCTAGTTTAGGGTAATCCTACGGTGGGAACAACCTTAACTTCCAAGCTAGTTAGATTTCGAAAATGTCGTGTGGAAATGATTTACTGGGCCCAGCCAATCGTCTGATTGTCTTAGCCCATAAAACCCACTAATTTAATAATGGGCCAGGGCACTGGTCCACTCCTCCAACTTTTATTATATTCAAAATATTTTTTTATTAATTACATTTTTAAACAATTAATCCCGTTAAAGTTGACTGTTTTGGAGTCTAGAGCATTGTAATTCAAATAATTAATTAATTATTACTTGTAGCCTGTAGGGCCCCATATTTGCTTTATGCAGGCAACATTATTTTCCTCATTTATCGAACGCCATTAAGGCTCGCGCCACACTAGCTGTAGTTTTTTTTTTTTTTTTTTTTTTAAAGTAACTTTTGGGGCGGTAGAGATTAAAAAATTGAAAATATAGTCGTTATTGGGTCTCACTCGTTTAATAAAAGTCAATAATAACGACTAATTTTTCAATTTTAATCCAATTTTAATCTCTACCAAACACACTCTTGACCTTTTTATTCTTCAAAACATGAAATAAAACAGTAAAGGTTAAAAGAAAATCTAATGTACATGGTGATGGGTTCGAATTCGACCAATGTCAATTTTTCATTTTTGTAAGAGTCAATCTAAAATCGATCGTCAACTTATATCAATTCTCATGACATGTTGAGTTGATTATTCAGTTCAAGACAACACACATAAAATTGAAGTTGAAGACATTATTTTTCTTGATAGTATGATATGATCTTTTTGAGTTATGACATGATTTTTGAAATTAAATTTATGACATTATTTGAAGTAGATTATCAGAGGAAAACACAAGATATTGATAAAATTAGAAAATACAAAAAAGAAAAAGAATAAATTGGCCCGAAAACGTGAAATCAGACGCGTCATAGTTCACACTAAAGACTTGTTTGTTTTACATTTTGGGAGTAAGAATGTATTTTTACCGTTGATGTGATGTAAAATATTATTTTATTAAAGAATATGAGATTGAAAATGAGTAGAAGAATAAAAATGAAAAAAATTAACTTAGTTCAAACAGGGGCTATAATCTATCACATAAATCGCACTTTGTCTCTTATTCGTATGTTTTTATTTTTAATCGAAAAACAAAAGCCATTACTTTCTCTCACTACTTGCTTTGCCCAATTTTATCTTCCACGCGGCACTCTCTTTCTAAACTGAAAGCAAAAGGTCACACTCCACACTCACCTCCATAAATTTTTTGTCAACCGAACAAGAAAAAAAAAAGTAATTCTGCCGAGAATTTATGCTTTTCTTTTATAATGAATCAGCTCTCTTTGAGATCTCACTTTCACCATTAATATTTTTTTACTACAATATCGAGCTCATTCTTCTCTCTCTAGGCGCTACTCCCTTTTCAGTTCTGGTAAGTATTTTCTCTCTTGATTTGCATTTTCTTATTATGCTTCTGTTAATTGGTAGAAACAATTTTTTTGAATGTTATGATTTGGCACAGTATTGAGTTTGGATGCTTGCTAACTGCTCTCTGTTCTGTCGGTGGCTTTGGGTTTTTAATCTATTATAGTGTTTTTGAAGCTAGATCTGACTTCGGAGGTTGGTTTAGTGTTTACTATATTTTGATTCAATTTTGTTTCTAATAAAATATCTAGATTGTCCGATTTGATTTTTGAATGTGAGGAAATGAATTCTTGCCTCGTTTACGTAATAAGAATGTTTATATTTTGGTGTGGTTTTTTGGTTATTCAAATTGATATCTAAGGTTAGTTTAAATTAAATTTTGTTCATCTATCCACTTAATAACAGGCACGTAGCATCCTTCTTTAATTGGATCAGACCTCCTAACATGCTTATTTAGAGGTGGATTTGAATATCACATGGAAGTACTTGTTTTTGTTTTGGAGGTACAAGATATATCTCCACAACCCTTGCTTCATTTCTATCCCTCAGCATATTTTTTACATCTTGTTCATTCTTAATTCTATACAAGCCTTTTCCCAATGATACTTCCGGCTTCCTATAGAATAGTTCCATTTGCATATTAGGACATCATGCTTTTGTAAAATTGTTCAGCATTTCACTTGTCAAGAAAGTTGGATGAACGAAATCCATATACAGCACCGAACCATGCTTATATGTGACACTGTTTGGCTTATCAAAGAACCTTCCTCCATGGTGGACCTCCATTGTGAAATAATCTGTATTGGGACCTGTATGAACATGGTAATGACATTCAATTACGAATGCATTTTCTGCAACATAATTACGTGCATGCAGATTACAAGCCCTTATCAAAAGGAAAAAACCGTATTCAGGTGCCTCCTCTTGGTAAAGTCTGAATCTTGGATATTGCATTTCTAAATGGATAAGATATTAAAGTAAGCTAAATAAAGAAGTGCAGAAACTTTTGAATAAACAAAAAAATGAAAAATGAAAAAATGAAAGCATAGTATGAAAATGAACAAGCTTTTGAATCTTACAGGGACAGAATGTCCCACTAGTTGCAGCTATTCCCACATTTGAATAAACAAAAAATTGAAAGCATAGAAACTTTTGTTCATGGCAGAAGAATTACTTTAGTTAAATGGGCATAATTTATAACGAGGGTTGTTTATTAGGTAACATAAACAAAAAATGAAAGCACAAATTTTTATTTTTATTTATTTATATATTTTGAGATGTTGGGCAGATTACATGGTCACCATATTATAGGATAAACTCTTGTATTAAGTGGTGATGAAACAACACAAACTAACCGACTTGAGCAAAGAACTTCAAAGCCACAAGTATTCTGGTAAAATGGAATAAACTTGGCTAAAATACATATCATTCCATATGAATTCAAGCATAAATCTCAGAAAACTCCATAGAAAATATGTAAAGTCACTAGTATTGCATATTTATTACTTAATTGGAGGAGTAGAATGGAGTGCAAGGTAGTCGACTAGGGTTCTTCTTCGCAGGGGAAATGAAGAAATTGGGGATTTGTCTCAACTCGTCCTTTTTGCAATAGGACTCTGTTTGCCAGCCTTCACATTTACTTAGTAGGAAAAATAGTAGCTTGACAAAATTACCCTTTTGATATGATCTAAATGCAATCCATGTGTATATTTAATGGAAGGAACAAACGAAATGGACAGAAAGGACCAACTTCGCAAAAAAAGGTTGTAAATGCCAAATTTCAAACGATAGGTATGATTTGCATAATGAGTGCAAATGATAGGGATGTTTTGTGCTAATTACCCTTTTTAATGTCTGCACGCGTATTCCTTGATTATCGAGAAGTAATGGAATTTTGTTACTGAAATGTGTAGCAGGTCTGCTTGAATGTTGTGAATTTAGAATTTTGCTCAAGGCTTAGTAAAACTTGGTCTGCATGCAAGTTAACCTTTTTTTTATTTTATTTTTATTTATTTTTTAAAGTGAAGTGTAAATTTAAATAAATATGAAATCAATGCTAATGGAGTATTTCTTCTTTTCTTTGATCAGGTTATCACTATTTTGAAATAAACTGGTAAAATGGACGGAGTTATAGATATCAGTGTGCCTCTTGACTACATTGAGTTCCACATCATTCCTAGCCAGAATAGGTTTATACTTATACTTCAAATACTGCTTTTAAGAATGCATATCCCACCATAAAAGAACTTTGCCTCTATCATTTATTTATTTCTTTATATAGGTACGAGGCATGTATATTCTATGACAACAAGATAGAAAAAGTAACATCTGGACTTCTGGAGCATTTGTTACAGCATTCAGCTGAAGTGAAAAATTTGAACTCGAAAGGATCCAATGCCAATTTCAAACTTCAACTGCCTGAAAATATTTCTGACACCAAATGGTTTACAAAATCAACATTGATGAGGTTCAACAAGCATTTATTGTTTTACGAATTTACTGTCTAAAAAATGATTAAGATATATTTCCGTTTCCCTGTTACTGCAATTTCTATTTTATTTTAACTCAGATTTCTGCATATCATTGGTTTATCAAACATACTCAATATTACCAATACTGTGAAGAATGAAATTTCTCAGCTGGAAGAAGTTCGCAAATTTCAGCTTTCTTTATATGCAAAGGTAACTTCTGTTAATACTCAACTTCAGTTAATTCTCCTTGTTGAATTAACCTCTCAGTAATATTAACATTTATTCTTTTCTCAGGGCACTCAAGACCTGCACAAGAATTGCAAATCAGGTTACTGTTGTCCGATGCTATTTTTGTATAAGCTTGTGAATTGCTGTATAGTGACTTTTTTTTTTTGATAATGTGAATAGTGTTGAGTTTTGAGCCTCTCATATTTTTCTCAACAAGCCATATGCTCTTATCAACCAAGAGATAGAAAAACTAACCGTGACAGGGCCTATTAAACGTAAAAGGGTATATATTTAGTTCACATCATTCTGCAGCTGATACTGATTAATATTTATTAAAATTTTTGACAGACAACAGCTACTCTACTGGCACGGCATCAACTCCAAAAGTAATTAGTTTTTCGTTTCTTGGTTTTTGTCTTTGTCATCTAATAGAATTACTCTTATGCATCTATTTTTACTGCTAATATTATGAACGGTGTTTCGGCAGACTGAAGGCAATGCTGAGCCATCAGATGCTTCCAAGTATGTCTGCTGACTCTTCAGTTACAACTTGATTAGGAAAAACTAACTTATCAGTATGTAAATTTTTCCATGGTTTAATCTCCTTAATCTGAACCATTAATTGCCGGCAGGGATGAATTGCTGCAAGCAATGGAATTGAGGATAGCTGCATTGAGAGGAGAACTGGTCTCTGCTTTCGACCAAGCTGCTGGTTTTAGATACTCTGTTGAGGAGATCACTGATGTAGAGAAGTTTTCTGATCATTTTGGATCATTAGACTTGAGGTACCTCTGGTTATAGCTTAGGGTGCATCAAGTCATGGTCACTCGTAAAGCATTGCTCTCTTCCCCTGTTATAAGAGACACATTTTATACTGAGTGTCGATGAGTAACAGTTATTGAGCGTGTATATTTGTTCCAGGGATTCCTTGCGCAAATATGTTGAACTGAGAGAAGGAAACCAGGCTGTTGATACTTATGCTGAGAAACAGAATAAGGGGAATGATGAAGTCATTGGAAAAGTAGGGAAAAATCATATCAAATCTTCGTATTCAGATACACCAGTGAAGTATGGTGTTTCTCCGGCAAAAGTTGCACAGATTGAGAGGAAAAGTTCAACGGACAGTGAGGATTCTTCCTTCTCTAGTGAGGAAGACCAACCATTTGTGGAAAGAAGTCGGACTCTTATAAGATCTGCTTCACCTAAGAGGGCAGCATCTCCAATGCGGAGGGTCCAAATCGGACGATCTGGATCCCGGAGGTCTACTGCATTAACTATTAAATCTCTGAACTATTTTCCAGCTAGAGAGAGGCCAGTTTTACCTAAAGATCCAGATGCAGATAATAGTGATGAAGAAGCAAATGAGGAAGCTCCTAAAAAATCTGAGAATAATGTACGGAGAATGAGTGTGCAAGATGCAATCAGTCTTTTTGAAAGCAAACAGATAGATCAAACAACGGATATTCAGAAGTCGAGGGCTTTGTTAAGTGCTTCTATTGGTGCAAATAAATCTGTACTGAGAAGATGGAGTAGTACAGCGGGTGAAAGTTCTCGTTGTTCCCCAGAGATGGATTCTGAAGATACAGTTTCCAGTAATATGGAAAACAGGGAAATAAGTCATAGTTCACCAAAAGCCAAACCCAAGCCTGGTGAGCCTCGTGAAGTAGATGTCACAACGAATTCACCTGAAAAAGGAGCATGCACTGCACCTGGTGTGCAAGAAGAGTGTCTTCCATCACAATTGACACAGGTTAGTGAAAAATTAACTGCCTCAGCTGAATGGAGTCGTCAAAAGGAAGCAGAACTGAATCAGTTGCTGATGAAGATGGTGGAAACTAAGCCTGTAAAATATCAGAATGTGGTACCTGATAACAGCATATCTGAAAAGTTGCCCAATGAGCAGAGAGGTGGTCAGTACAATCATTACAAGGAGAAGAGAGAAGAGAAACTTCGAGGAGAAACTACTAGAAAGCGAGTTGAGAAAGAAAAACATATTAGTGCTATGCAATGTATTCTTGATTCAAGAAAGGCTGCAATGACCTCTCCTGTGGTAAGTCAGACTATCAAACAAAATAATGTCAAGAAAGTCCAAAAATCACAAAAGAATACGACTCTGTCTGCAAGGCCTAAGGCAGAAAGCATAAATTCTAATGTTGTGAAGAAAGCTGTCTCAAAATCTTCTTCTTTGCCTGCCACACGTAAGTCATGGCCATCAGCACCATCCCCAAGAGCTCTTGGGACATCGCCTGCTAAAATCCCTGCAGGAACAACTTCCACTGGTACTACACCAACACGTAGAAGATCACAGCCAGCATCACCAGTTTTGCGATCTACTCCTAAAGTGGAAACATCGCAACCCAAATCTAAGCCTGTAAAACCAAATCAGAATGACACTAAGAAGAGCGGTAGAAGTTTGCCTGACAAGAAGCAGCAGACATTGACAAAAACGAGCAGAAAACCTAAAAGCAAAGTTCAGTCTGCCACTGAAGATCCTATTTCCTCTGCAAAACCTAGTTCATACAGCAAGGTTACCAAGAAGAGCAGTGTGGTTCCTCTGGAATCAAAGCCTTTTCTTCGCAAAGGCTCTAGAACTATATCTAGTGCTAATCCACCTGGGAAGACAAAAACATCCACCCAGTTGAAGGAACCATTGAGGAACTCTGCGGATATAATTGCAGCTGAGGAAAATGAAGTGGTTTCTAACTCTTCTGATGCAGTCATTCAGCAGCAAGAGATGGAAAGTGAACAGTTGAGTGTTCTCGCAGATTTGGATTCTGAAACTCCGGAT
Organism: Fraxinus ornus; assembly: GCA_903798235.1. Lineage (NCBI taxonomy): Eukaryota > Viridiplantae > Streptophyta > Magnoliopsida > Lamiales > Oleaceae > Fraxinus > Fraxinus ornus. Next base: position 10,865 of record CAIGRF010134876.1, on the reverse strand, counting down.
AAGAGCCCACATAAGTGTGAAGACACAGAGAGCTCCACTGAAGTTACACCCGCAAATTACAATGATAGCTTTGACAGGATGGCAGAGCCTGAAATGAAAGCTGGGGCTGATGAAGAATCAATGATCTCCCCTACAGCTTGGGTGAAAATGGAAGAGCTTGATGGTCAGCCCATCACCTCTGGTGACAGTATTTGCCAAATTGAATCCCCGGTCTATGTAGCACCAATTACAGCATCAAATCCATGTGTTCGTCATTCTCTGTCGCAAATGCTGCTTGAGGAGAGCAATGAACCTGATATTTCTGACTGGGGAAATGCCGAAAACCCGCCAGCAATGATATACCATAAAGATGCACCCAAAGGATTCAAGAGGCTGTTGAAGTTTGCTCGAAAGAGTAAAACTGATGCAAATTCAGCTGGTTGGTCTAGTCCATCCGTCTTTTCTGAAGGAGAGGATGAGACGGAGGATCCCAAATTTGCCAGCAAGAGAAGTGCTGAAAATCTCCTAAAGAAAGCAACTCTTCACTCAAAGAACAATGGGCATCACGAAACCCATGAGAAACATTCAGCGGATTATGTACATCTTGGTTAGTTTCCTTAAATCTTTTTTTCTGTTAGGAATTGATGGATTCATTTTGAAGTGCAAATCCTCAATACCCTCCCATTTGTGCAATCATAGTTAAAAAGTAAAATATAAAAGAAGAAAGAATAACTAATTTTGTTGAAACCACCTCATACAAAAACTTAAGCTGTTGTAGAAGGGATAAATTTATTTGTTTATTTTGTCTTCACCACCTCTTCACATGTGGACCAAATTCATATTTTAATCAAAGGCCTCACGTGTATAATTTTCCTAATTGTGTGGTAGTGTGGCTCGAACTTAATATATTTGCGTTGTGTACTTTGATATTACGTTGAATCACCTCATAAAAAACTTAAGTTGTTAGAGAGAGAGGACATTTAATTTTATATTTATTTTTGACAAATAGATTTCAGGATAGAGGGGAAAATGAACCACTTATAATTAAAACTACTACAAGCTTCTCTAGTGATTACCATAGTCTCATTTCACTCAATTGCTGGTATGGATCAACATCCAGATGCTGATAGCATGGGTGATTTTTTCATTTTTATCCCAGCTCAATCAAATAAATACAGTGCTCCAGGCTTGTCTCAACAGTTACAGGAAGGTCGTATCTCAGCATCTGCGACAACAACAAAAGGTTACTTCGGTTTATTGTTTAATGTTGTTACTTTCATGACACTGTGATGCAGCATTCTAATTTTTTTTTTTTTTTTTTGAATTTTAATGTTGTCTTTCAGCAACTAGGTCATTCTTTTCTCTTTCAGCCTTTAAGGGGAGCAAATAGAAAAGGAAGCTTAAACAACTAATTAATACTGAATCTGGAAAGTGGCCAACTGCTTGGATTGATCTAGTGCTGTTTCTGTTTTCGCCGGAAGCCATTGTTCAAATTCACGAGATTATCCTTCTGTTTGCTGTATGCTGTATGCTGTGATGAAATTATTGTACTTCTAGATTTAGTATTTAACAGTATAGAGTACTTCCAATGCACAAGTTGATTTTTCTGTGTGATGGATAAATATGTAAAATTTTAGCAATTTCTGTAGATCATATTGTTTCAAGTTTGTTAGTTTTGTATGTTTGGTGCGTAGTACCTTGTGACGATATTTAAGATATATACATGTCATTTATTTAACAGTTTAAGTTGGCATTCAAATTCTCTTTTCTAATGTTTCTTATTAATTTATTATCAATGGGCTGTTTCATAAATTAACGATATTAAAATGTGTAACTGTAATTTTTTTTATTTTTTATTTTTTTCTTTTCAGTTTAATAAAAACGAAAACCTTATTAATGCCGATTAAACGTTTCTAAATCATATCTCCAACATTTCTTGTTTTTCAAAATAGTCACAAATCATCTTTTTCTAAATGAAGATGACGACACTCAGATTCTTGTTTATGACGCTTGCTCTTGTTTCATTTTCAGCACAACCAGCACTAGCACTTGAATCCCAAGAACCACCCTCTTATGCGGCGGAGCCACCATCTCCTACCGAGTACACTCCGCCTACAGAGCCCTACCCCGGTTTTGACGCCTTTGTAGACACGTGTCTGCAGAATATATCGGTTGAGTGTGAAAGTGAAATCTACAACAGCATTTTACTTAACTGCAGTGTCAACGACAAGTGCTGCCTTCAGTTGGTGGTTATGGGGCCGCGCTGCCTCGAAGCTATCTCTGAAACAGTTGTTGCAACGATATCGGATTTCAAAAAAAGAGATAGGACACAGATTATGAAGAGAAGTGTTGAAACTTGGGACCGATGTGTTTTGATCACAAATATTGATTCCTCCTCTCCATTGCCATCGATTGAATAGAACTAATTTTTCATCAGTCATCTCCAGAACTTTTCATTTATAGTGAACAAGAATAAAAAAAATTCAAAGGGATTCTAAAATTTGAAGCACAGTTTAAAATAGAATGAAAACTTTTGATCTTATAATTTCGTGTTTTATTGTTGAATTCTCATCTGTTGATGGATATTAGGCTTCAACGATACATTGAAGAAGCTGAAACTACAAAAACTCCTCGCTCTGATCGCATCAGAGGGGGAGAAAACCATAGAATGAAAAAAAAGAAAAAGAAAAAAAGAAACATAGATTACAAACTGAGCTCGGACTATACATACATTTACAAACTGAAACAATAGATTTTAAACTTTTGGAGGAGGAAGTATCCACTTGGAACCCTCTACAAAGGCAAGGCTGATGAATGGTTTAGCATCTGCATCAGTTAGCTTCTTATTGTATTTACGTTTATCCAAGTTTGCTCCAGGGCCTTTGTTGTTATATTCTCCAAAGAATACCGACCTGCGTAGAGACGGGAAAAGTTAATAGAACTGATAAGAACCCTAAAATTGGTAATCAGAATGTGTAGGTAGAGACGAAAGAAAAAGCAAGAATGGCTGACTTTTCATGTCCAGGTTCAACAAGGGTCCATCCTTCAGGGTTAACAACATCACTCATTTCTGTGTAGGCATACACCACTTTAGCAGCTGGCTTCCAAGATCTGCCCAAATAGGCTACACCGCCAGAGCCAGTAATCTTACTGTGCAGAAACGAGTAGCCTGTGTCCTCTGAGTCACTTTCTCTTGCTTGTGCAGAGATAACAGCCACTGGATCCCCGGGAATCACATGTACCTCTGTGTTCTGCATGTGTATTTTCATTAGAGTAATGCTACAGGTACATGGGAATTTTCACATAATTTTTACAGGATTTCATATGGCACAGATTCATTGGCAAATGACAAAAAAACAAAAAACTGTCTGCAAATCAGGTCCTGGTGTAGGGATTCTGTGAAAGAATTCCGACACTTAAGAGAATTTTCCTTTTCATTAACATCCATGCATGCAATAGAAGAGCCAGAGTTTTCACTAGGGGGCGGAACAATGTTGGAAAGGCACAATTATAAATGATCTCTTGCCTACTGTGGGCAGGAATCATAATCACCACCTGCTAATATGGTGTTGCCACGTCAACAGATCAAACAATTTTTTCTTTTGAAAAGTAAAAAAAATACGACTTGACTGTTGATGTGGTGACGTCACGTCAACAGTAGGCAATTGTTATCTTGCCCACCGTGAGCAGGAAGATCAGCTCCGAAGACCAAATGTATACATTACCAGATAGATGGATTTGCCACTGCCAAAGATGAAATCAACAGTGCCTTCAATGTAGCAGTCTTTATATAAATGCTTTCCTCTATCATCACAAAGGGTATCTTGAAATCCATAGAGCTTGACATTATAGAAAGATGATTTGTCACCACCTATTCTCAATGCAGCTGCCTGAGCTCCCTCCATTTTTCCGTCCGGTCTTGGTGCGGAATTCTAATTAATAAACAAGCAACGACAATAAATTATGAGTATAAATTGATGAAAATGAAAGAAAAACAAGAAAGCATGTAAGGATATAGATACATACCACAATTTTCAAGTTAACGGCATTGAAGTAATCTGATTCCACAATCAAAGTGGCACTCTCCACAGTGTTATATTCTTTAGCTGTTCCACCAAACACAAGAACTGGCATATCATTTGGATCTTCCCCATAGAAAGTGATAAATGGTTTATACATTCCAATCTTTACTTTCTCACTGTAATTTCCAGGCGCAAGCAATAAAATAACACGTTTAGTATTTCCATCAGGGATGGTTTTTATGGCATCATTAATAGTCTTGAAATCGCCACTTCCATCACTCTTCAATTTAATCACCTTGGGTTCTGCCTCCGCGGTGACTAGAGCCGGGTCCAAGGTGGCTTTCCGGGCAGTTAGTGGTTGAACAATGCCATCAAACCAACTGTTTATTTGAGCACCGTCAGCTGGAATAGGCACTGTATCATCAGAAATAACAATGGGAATGCATAGAATAATGCTCACTAGAACTGCCTCAAAGGCAAAACGAGACCCAATTTTTCCAACCATTTTGTCTGTATTTTAGTTTCTTATGAATACGATTGAGCTCGGAATACAACTTTATAGAAAATCCATGTTACAAGGTAATTAGCAAACTAGAGATGAAGAGAAATTCTAGTAGAAAATATGGTTGTATTGAGTTTTGTTATAGTTAATGTCTTAGATAAGGCACATTTAGGATATGGTGTTGCTTTAATGTAGGATTTCAATATGAATTACATAAAAAGAGAAAACCTACACTAATCTCCTAGATTTCATGTTGGGACATAGTTAACTATTAAGGAAATATCCATAATGATTGAATTTAAATGAAAGAATATAGTAAACTCTTTACTAAATTAGTTGTTGATTAAAGTTTTTCAAGTATTAAAAAAAAAACTTAAGGAAATTATTCTTAGAGATTTATGAATTTTATCTTGTGAAATATGTTTCAAATATCCATAAGCGCAGACCAGCAAGTACTAAAGAATGCCAAGATATTGATTTCATATTAATATCACCTATTGATGGTTCAAAGAGTTCACTACCCATTAATAGTGTATCGTACATGAAAAACACAAGATTCGATCCAACTATACCTAGAGGAGGGTGATTAGGTGTAAATACAGAATTAAAACTTTAATTAACAAGCAACAAGTCACAAGTTAATTATGTTTAGGTGATTAGTCAAACAATTCAATTAATCATATCTTTGAATCTTGCAGTAATATCAAAATAGTAAGAAAAACACTAAACAACATCAAAATTGTTCACGGAGAAACCCAACGTGGGAATCCGAAAACTTACAGACTACCAACAAAGTTGACGACACAAGCTTTCTGATATCCCGTCTGAAGATTGAAGCAGCCCTCTAATAACACCAATCATGGCTCTTCTTTGTAAAACAGTTCTCCAATGAGCACACGAACTCCAATCCTGACTCTTTATGCAGTTTATCTCCTGTGATCTTCCCAAGAACTCCTCGTTTTTCAAATTATTCTTTGATCTTCAATGCAGCAAAGTTGACGACACAATCTTTTTGACAGACCCAAGCGAAGAATGCAATCCAATGTTTGATTTGATGGATTTGATGTTTTCAATATGATGAGTGCATATATGATTGAAGGATTGAACTTTTGATCTTGTGTAGGATGAATTCTTTCTAGAAAATAGTATGTTCAATCTCCTTCTCGTAGAATAAGCGGCGCCTCTATTTATAGGTTGGACAGTTTAGGTAGAATGGGCCAAGTAAAAAGTCTCGAAAATCGAAATTAGGTTTGGTCGAATAATATGTCCCTCGAGGGAGGAGGATGGTTCGCTCGAGCGAAAGGTATGTCACTCGAGCTACAGTGGGGCGAAGGTCGAGTTAGGATGTTCCTGCTCTGTCGCTCAAGCTACAGTGGGGCGAAGGTCTAGTTAGAATGTTCCTGCTTCATCTGCTCGAGCATGACTTTGGCAAGCAGCTAGCGAAAAATCGACGTGAATCCTTCTTGTTCCAAACATGAAACCACAAGCCCTAAGCTAACCTACCAACTATGAAACTTTACAATTTAGTCCCTAAAGTTTTATAATTGTTCGAGTTGGTCATTTTGTTCACAGAATCGTTAATACAACATATAAACCTAACAAACTCCCCATTTGACATTCTGTGACAAAACCAATACAAAACATAAAATAACCTATCAAAACTATCCAAGTACAACTGAATCAACGAATGTAGCTTCCACTTTGTTCATCATGTATCCTGAAATCAAAGACTCACATACGTGATACAGAAAATAAGTAATAAAGTACTTAGAAGCATAATCAAATAAATGAGCAAGCTAGTTTGAGATGCAATATTAATACTAACCAAAACACCATGACCACATTAATATCACAAAACATCAAAACTCAAACAGCCATGTATGAAGTACAACACAAATGCAATGCACATGCTCCCCCTCAAAGAATGATATGCAATGCATAAGCCTCATTTACTGCAAACTCTTAAAGTGTTAAGTAGTAGATAAATGTATCTACGTCTCTCCCTAACGACCCATCAAGACATGAAAATGCAACCTCAATCAACAAAGAAAAACACAATGTCTATGTCTTAAAATGTATATCTATGTCTCACTCCAACGACCCCTCAATGACATAAGTAGCTGCTCAAACAAGAAATGTATATGATATATCTCCTCTTCCCCTTACAATACAATCTCTCCCCCCTTTTGGTTACAAATGTCTAAGGGAAGGAGCAAAATCACACACCATAAGAAATAATGTGTATAATGGCAAAGAAAAATCCAATAACTAGAGAAAGGCTACATAAATTTTAGAATACATCAAAAGGCAGCCTGAATTCTAGCTAAACAAAAATCAGATTCTACTACTAAAACACAATCCCTATCTATGGAGCAGGAACATCGTCTCCATCAAATGTCTCAGAATCATCACTCTTGTACTCCCAATACTCGCGCATCCAACGTAAACGACGCTGAACATCTACAACATCGTCTCGTAGAGCAGTGACATCTGCTCTTGCCTGAGTCATCTCGACAAGCAACCTAGCCTGCTAGCTGATCATCACGGACATCTGGCCCATCAAAGTGGCCATAGGATCAACTAAAGCAGATGCATGAGGGACAGGAACCGATGCAGAAGATGGAATATCAGAAGTAGATGTAGGCTCAGAAGTAGGAACAATAAAAGGGCCACTAGAGAGAAGATCAGCTATAGGATCAACTGGCTCTGCCTGGTCAGTATTCACAGTGAACTTAGGAGGAGCCGAAGAAGAAGAAGCATGAGATCGACTCTGTGATATGGTGGTATGACCTATAGGTCTACCAATTCTACATGAAGCTCTATCGGGAAAAGTGCTCTTGAGAGCAGTAACTAAAAAACGAATGAGGCAAGCATAAGGAAGACTTATCTTATGACCAGGAACACGAAATGTGCGTAGAATATGCTGGCACAAAAAAAGTAGGGAGGTCAATAGAGTCACCATGAATCAGGGCGTATAGAAATCTATCCCTATCAGAAGGTAAAGAAGAAGTATGAGCGACCGGCCATAGGTTTGTGCACACAATACGCAGCAATACCTGTCGGTCAGTAGGAAGCGATCATGTACGAACCACTGTTGAACCCCCTTCCAATGGAGTGTTAAATAGTGTAGAATAAACCAAGATATCGGATGGAATGGACTCAGCCGAAAGATATGGATATATCGGGTGGACAACACATGGGGGTATGAAGAGTCTCGGCCAAGACATCAGGGTTGATCCTAAGGGTATGACATCTAAGGTAGACCATAAACGATGAATCACAAATCTCATGAATGTTCGCGTAAAAATTTTAAATCAACAGATTATGTGGATGAACCAAATCAATAAGTAAGGAATCCCAACCCCTAGAAACAAAAATAGCAGTATCGGGGGATAAATCTGATAGAATAACCTCACGCTCTACTAGGACGGGATAGTGAAAACTGAGAAGTGAAAACCTCATGAGCAGTAGAAGAAACGAACCGAGCCTGACTGTAAGGAGTGAAGCCACTGGGCTGCTGAGCATCGGTCCTTGCTCTCTTCGACAACATCTGGGACATGTTTGCAGAACAAACATGTCAAGAGATGCTACGAAGGAGAATATAGACCACAAATAGCAGCCACGCAATCAAATGCATGAAAATGCGTGAAATGTTGCACAAGATAAGCATACGCGTAAAATGATGCAAATATGCGTCAAAGCACGTAAAACGATGCGAATCAAGACATTTCATGCAAATCGATGCAACATTGTCAAATATGTCATAAATGGACACCAAGGTGTGCAGTGCATGTACATAGTGTAGTGATTGCAGGACAGAAGTGCAATGACGTCAGGACGGAAGTGCAGCTTGAGTGTCATGTCATCGAAGCAAAACGTAATATAATTCAACTCCGAAATGACACGTGAGTGCATAGAGGTGTTCATGGTATGGGATATGACTTGTGTGTACAAAAGTGTAGGAAAAAAAACACACGAACACGTGGATGAGACATTTCATCGAACACCTTGAGTGCAATGAAGATTCTTGACATTCAATGCACAATCCAACACACCTAATGCCCACATATCAACACACAATGAAGAAAAATGCACTTAGCATCGAAACATATCTCAAGACTTAACAAAATCGACCAATAAATGCAAGAGGACAAGAAACATGTTATTTCACATTCAAGAATATAGGCAAAATCATCAAAATCATGCAAAATTCGAATGCCATTGAAACAATTGCATTCTCACAACATTAACATACTCAAAATCCATGAATTCATGTGAAAAATTAGGGCAAATAGCAGTGAAAACCCAAAAAATCCCAATTATGTCAAAAACAAGGGTTTATTAATTTACCTTCGAAATTTTTGAATTGAATGAAGAAAATGATGTTAATGAAGTTCAAACTCATTGCCCACACCTTGAAGTGTGAGAAATTGCAAAAATTTGATGGAGGAAGGTCGAATTTTGAGAGAGAGAGAGATGCGAAAAAAATGAGTGAAAAATGAATTGAGATAGCGCCTTATAAGCGACCGTCGCTCGAGCGAAAGTAATCTGGAGGTCACACTCGAGCGACATTTAAGCAAAAATCGAGCGAAAGCTCAAATGTCAAAAATCGCACCAACATTTTAAAAAATTCATTTTCAAGCAAAGTTTTCTGAAAATGACAAATATAGCACATTTTTCAAAACTTTTTGTTCTAGCATCACTCGATTTTTTTTAAATAAAAAATAACACGAAATTCAAGCAAATTTAGCAATTAACACTTTGATGATTAAAATCAAGCATGCAAACATAAGTCGAGCATTATCAAACAGACGTTCCTACGTATGCAGTTAAGTTCAAGATGTAGTAAAGTGTATAAATGACTCATGTGTGTAATGTGCCACTATCTACTCATGAAAATGAGTCCAAGACTTAATTTTATGAGAAAGGACATGCAAAATATCACAGTTAAATAAGTATGATCTCTACAAATGAAAGTCAAACCTGAATAAATTTTAGGACCTAAAAATGAGCTCAATTATATGATAAATTTTCGTTTCTCCCCCTGAATATGAGCATAAAATATTTTTCATTGTTTTTCCTCGTAAATAGCATCTTATGTGCATACCCTATCCATTAACCGACTAAATGGACCATAGGCTCCAGGTTATGAGAAACCCCTTGAGCTTAATTACTCTAATTAAATAGGCTTCGAACAGAGTATATGATGAACCAATTAATCACTCATATATTTTTTTTTCATCATAAATGCAGCAATGCAGGGAGACTATCACGAGCTAAGATCATCTAAATGTAGGTCAATTCATGTTCGAGATCACCCTACTAACCCGTGACTGCCATTCCAAATCTCACACACGCAGTTCAGACTCATTCACAAGATCATAGTGTATGCAGTGCAAATGGTTACATAACGACACATATACTCAGTACTCCATATTAAACCGAACCAAGCAATGAAAATAACAGTATAGATCAGATAATTGCTTACTCGGTCTCACATAACAGGTTTAAACTCAGAACGATGTGTCGTTTGCCCAACTAGAAAATATTTTTGTATTTTTCACATTTTTCAATTTTTTTTATTTGAAAACAATACTTAAAGTAAATAAATGAAAAAAAATAGAAAAAAAAACACAAAAAAATAGGAAACATGCATGAATGAATGGACACAATGAATGTACTCGCAACAGCATTACGGTTATGGACGTAACCCAGACCATGCCTGTCACCCGCAGACTTGTATGACCCAAGCAAATTGTCCAGCTTCTACGAGCCACTCATAAATGACTGGAGTTGAGCATTTGATATATCAAGATCGGATGTCAATGATTTAACTTTAATTTCCAAGTTTTCATTAACGAGCTTCAACTCACTCATTCTCTTGGTCGAGTCTTGAAGGTCACTTAAAAGCTTTTCACGTTCAAGCTCGAGCTCGTTCACCTTTTTCAGAACGACTTTGTTGACTTTCTTAATTTTGAGACTTTTCTCAAACAATTACGATAGGACTCGTGAATGTTCGTCTCATCCTCAAACACATCATCAGACTGTACACTCTCATTATTCATTTTCCCTTCTCAATCTCATGGTCGGATTCGATTACAGCAATTAGGGATGACAATAAAACTCGTTCAAGCTGATACCCGTGGGGCCCCGCCCCGAATGAGGAGGAGATCACCTGCCTAACCGGGTAAAAGGGGTGGGGACGGGGTGAGGGTCATTTCCCCAAAGCGGGTACGAGACGGGTACGGAAAACATAGTCCCTGCCCCGCTACCTACCCCATTTAAAATTAATTTCAAATTTAAGTTTTTTAGCGAACAAAAATAATAAATTTATCAGCTTTTTAAAGAGAACATAAATTGCT
>CAIGRF010134871.1:37493-49652 GCA_903798235.1 Fraxinus ornus | reverse complement strand
TTGATTTAATGGTTGATAATCAAAAGTGTGTTTTTGATAAATGAGGGATTGGATATAAACCATTTTTAAAACAAAAATCTTTCAAAAACTACATGTAACTTTTACAATAAAGATTGACATATTGCATATAATTGTCTAACCAAAAAGAGGCTACACTTTGAAATAAGAACAAGTGGGTTCAAAAATCCACTAAAACTAACTACCAATGACCCAAACTTGCATGGGCACCAAAAATAAAAAATTGAATTATATATGTAGGAACTAAAGAAGATGAATAGCAAATGGTTCTTGAATAGTGGATACTTAAGACACATGACCAGAGATAGAATGTTACTATCAAATTTCAAATTAAAGGATGAACGTCACGTCACATTCGGAAATAATGGAAAAGGAAAAATTATTGGAATTGGAAACGTTTGTAATCATTCTTCTCTTTCTATTGAAAGCGTGTTATTAGTAGATAACTTAAAATATAATTTGCTTAGTATTAGTCAATTAAGTGAGAAAGATTATCATATTAAATTCGATTCTTCTAAATGTCTTATTAAGGACGTTATGTCCAAAGATGTGATGTTTATAGTGAGCCGTAGCAACAATGTGTATATTATAAATATCAAATTTGAAAGTGATGAAAAATGTTTATTGAGTTTAAATGAAGATACTTGGTTGTGACATAGGAAATTAGGCCATGTAAGCACGAATCTTCTTTCAAAAATTATTTTGTCAAAGGTCTACCAAATTTAAAGTTTTATAAAGATAAAATTTGTGATACTTTTCAATTTGGTAAACAAGTAAAAAGTTCTTTTAAACCTAAACTATATTCTTCGACTACAAAACCACTTCAACTATTTCCCTTTTGGTTAGCCATTCTTGAGATATCAACACGTTCACACAAAACAACAGAATAAAACCAAGTTAATCAATTAAATAAGCAACACATATTCAACAGATGCATACATGAAAAGATCTCACACACTTATCCTATTTCATCTTGTGTTGCTTGTACCTCGAGAACACATATATCCTCTCACTGAACACAATGCTTACTAGACTGATCACTAACACTTACGTCTAAATGGTAAACTACAATAAATCCTAAATTTATGGGATAAACCTCTATCACCACATCACTTCTCCCAACCCAAGTAGATAGAAGTGTCTCTCTCACACTCAACATGTGCATGATTTTCATAGATAAAGAATTCCAACATTTAATCACCTCTCCACTCGTGATCTAAATGTCACACTCCACATCCCTGGTACAAACCACCAATATATCCCTAGGTATCTATACTCCATCTTACCAAAGACATACAACACACTTCTAATACATCACAATCCACTATGTATGCAAACAATTACATAAAGTAATCAAATTGCTCTCAAATTCATGTAATTGCACATATCAAACACATTGAAGTACAACATATAACCATGCAACATAATTAAACAATCACACACATGCAGAAAGGATTACACACTGATGCAGTAATTAGATTTACTCTTGATAAGCCTCACTAGGATCATCATTCGAACCTATAGCCACATTGTCCTCACCTCTCATCTCATCCTTCTGCTTATCATTCTTTTTGGGACAATTTATTACAAAGTGTCCAGACCTATCACTGTTGTAACACCGCTTACCACCGAATTAGTCAAAACCGTTGCTCTTTTTTTTATCACCATCATCACTTGAGTCACTACTAGAATCACTACTGTCTTGAGCTCTATCCAGATTCATTTGCTTAAATTTCATTCTACTCATCATATGCAGCTCACCACTTCTCTTTTCTTCCTTTTCAGCCTTAATCTCCATNTCTCCATCTCATTATTTTTAAGGGAATCTATGACAATCTCGAGTGTCAAGGTGTCCCAACTATACTTAATTGTATTCTTAATCTCTCTATATGAATCATACATTGAATTAAACAAGATAATAGCCTTACATGTTTGAGATAACTTCCTTTTTTTTTGGTTGAAGGAGTGTGGTACCTCCGAGATTTTATTAAAATGTTCTCACTTGTGGCGGAGGAATACCGTGGTTACAAATGATATCAAAGAAATCAATAAATAAGGAAGTACTACTTCCTTAACAGTGAAAGTAAAGAATAAAAGGAAAGCAGTAAAAAATGATATTTTGAACAAGTTTGTTAAAATATTCAGATAGTCATCAAGATCCTTCGAATGATCCATTTTAAAATAAAAAATTCTTTCAGGCAAGTATAACTTATTAAGAGTAGACTTAAACAAATATAAGTCCTCCAATTTTCTTTTTTCAAAATTCCTTTGTAAAATCAAGTTTTCCAAATTTTCTCAAAACAATGTCAGATAGGTGTAAAATAATTGAATTGTAAGGAAGTTCATCATATTCTTCTTTTTGTACTTATGTCAAACTTGTAAGAAATTTACCATTTATGGTTTTTGAAACTTTTTGTTGAACAAAAATCACGTTAATCTTTTATTTCCAAATTAAAAACCCCTTTTTTACATTGAAAATTTCAATTTCGAAATGTAAAGCTACTTTGAAAAAATAGAACAACTAAAGTGCACAAATATGTCACCTGAAGTAATCTTAAGGACACACTATACACAGTTCTAGATTCCAGGGTTTAGTAAGACTCAAGATTTCAGTATCAAAGAAATGTATAAACGAGTCAAGTCTAGGTGTTCTAACAAAATAATCACTGCAACACGAAGGTTTGTCAACAAAAATTCAAATTCTCACACAATGTAGTCTCACACAATAAATAAACGACAATTAAAGTACAAAAGTAATTATCAACTCGCAGTCAGAACCAACACTTCAAATATGAAAAATAATTCCTAAATTCTAACACAAATAATGGTTATCCCACACGATAACATCAATCCTAATGTTATCTTACATGATGATTTGCTAATACTGAAATTAAATGGGATAAGCCAATATACCAAAGCGATCCACGTCTGAAGGTCAGTAAATATCGAGAGATACGAATTTACCAAACTTTATGGCCACCATTATTCGCCCTAAAGCTCTAGCAACAACAGTAACCAATCGAATAAAAATGAATCCCAAACGCGCAAGGGTAGAATCATCCAAATTTCGTCGTAGCACTCAAAACTGAAAACGAACACCACCGTAGGGTTCGTCTCTTTATCGGGAGATAAATATTTGAAGAAATCGTCGACAGATAAGGCCTCAAATGCTTGGTCATTGGAGTCACGCACCACCCACCTAGGTGCACCTCGGTCTGCTAGATACACCGATGGTCTTCATCCATCCATCAAGTAAGTGGTTTGGATAGATCCAGTTTTAAAAATTTCAAAACTGGACGAATCTTTTGGTCATTTTTCTGGTCGATTTCAACTAGATCTTCACCCAAAAAATAAAAATTTCTTACGTACGCAAGTTCTGATACCATATGTAGTAGAATTGATCTTCAATTTGTGGAATTCAGGCTCAATTTAGATTTATCAATATCAAACCACACAATCAATCAATCGACTACAACCCACAACTACTTCTATTACTTTGGTTGCCACTTCTAATGTGCCCACAAGAAACACAAGTACGGTGGTGTTTGCAAAGCCACAAAGGTACAGAGAAAACAATAGAGGCAAAGGCACGAAGAAGAAGGAAAAAAGTAGCCAAAGTTTTCACTCAAGAAACCACAAAGCACACACACGATTTTGCAATGGTATGGAAGTGGATATATATAGGTTAGTTTAGTTTACCACAACTTGGACCAATATTATCCAACAAATGGGCCAACAGCAAGATAATTGTGTTAGCACATTAAAAGGGTCATCCAAAAGGTATAGTGATCATGAGCAATATTAACTAATTAAGTTACTTCCAATGGCCTGAGTTTTTTCGAGTTGAGCCTACAAATTAATTGTGTTGATAGTTATTTCACTCATCGACGAAGGCCTATAAAATATAATTCAAACTGTTTAACATCAATGCCCAATTTATTGAGTATCAAAATCCAACAAAAATAATATTTGCTCCCTCGAGATTTAAAAACTGCTTGTGAAAATAACCAACAAATAGATTAGAGGATTAATCAAGCCCTTAAAAATTTATATCAAGCATAATAATAAATTTTTCAAAGAACTAGAACAATATTAAGAGTTTCTGAGAAATCGGATTTATAGAGAGATTATGAAGATTGTAACTTGTTATCCTACCAATAAATGTTCTCTTAGAAATGATATATTAAGACTATTTGGGAAACATTTTCAGGAAATTAAAAATTATTTTTATTATTCAATCAAAGTTAAACTTTAATTTGGGCTAGACATTCGAAACTACTATTAATTATTATCCATACATTTTGTAAACTCCATTGTTCATCCTAAAATGATATTAATAATCTTACTCAAAAAGAGGCTAAACACCGATGTTTAATTTATATTAAAAACAGTGACATGTTACATCAAATAATTGATTGATAAATTTATGGTGAGTTTCAATAATTAAATTATGAATAAGAAGCAAACACATATTAATCCTTCAAACCCTATATAGAACTCAATATAGGAACTGGAGGAAACTCAACGCATAATATATTGTACCTAATTTGTCAATAAGTTCATATAAATCAATTTAATTTTCCTGATTTAGGTGTTCTAGTATTAAATATTTGAACTAGAAAATTGGTCATTTCTTTATATACTATTTACTTTAGATAAAACTAACATTAATTAACACGTAGGTTTAATAAAGAGGTATTGTTGTATTCATTAACCTAACTATTAACTAGAGAAATCAATATAAATTTTAGATTATATAAAACTCAAATAAAAATAAACTAAGATTCTGAATCTATTGTTGTTAACTTAATTTCGCAATTACTCAAGGTTGACCAATTCATGTTTACGAAACCTTGAAGTTTAGGAAATGTTATATAGAGCAATTTTGCCCTTGCTGATGAGCATGATGATTTTATGTCGCCTTTCAAAGATTTAAAAAAAATGTGGACATTGTCTTTAACATTTTATGATCAAAAGAGAAAAAAAAATTATTTGTATTTTTTTATCTTTATAAGTCTAATTATGAAATAAGCAACATTTCACAATGACAAACAATGTGAATATTGGGTGCCCCGGGGCACCCAATATTCACATTGTTTGTCATTGTGAAATGTTGCTTATTTCATAATTAGACTTATAAAGATAAAAAAATACAAATAATTTTTTTTTCTCTTTTGATCATAAAATGTTAAAGACAATGTCCACATTTTTTTTAAATCTTTGAAAGGCGACATAAAATCATCATGCTCATCAGCAAGGGCAAAATTGCTCTATATAACATTTCCTAAACTTCAAGGTTTCGTAAACATGAATTGGTCAACCTTGAGTAANAAAACAATGTGAACATTGGTAAGAATGCATTTTTATTTTTATTTTTGGTTGAAGAGAACGACAAACCTATTAAAAGAGTTCATGACAACCTATGGCTCAAAAGTAGCCTAGTGTTGGAGGGTGTCCGAGATGACGCACTAAGTTAAGGCTTCACCCATTTGCATTGAAAGATGGAGCAAGGGAGCAGCTGAATTTTTATCTGCATGACAGGACATGACATCACTACTTTCTTGAGTGAAAAGAATCAACCATGGTCGCTCGTCTCCATCATCGCGACTCTACCCTAAATCAATTCATCAAATCTGAATAAAATTGCTACCCCCATCACCACCAACAATCACAGTCTCCTCAAAAATTTAAGATCTGAACCTAATCATTAGTGTAAGTGTGCAAATTCAATAATGGTTGAATCCGACCAGGGGCGGACGTAGGATTATTGTTCAGTGAGGGCGAGACGGGGTAAAAAATCCATTGGCAGTATTAAATTCTAAAAGCAATGCAACTATGCAAGTGCACATATATTACAAATATGAAAAGGAAAATGAAGCTAAAACAATAAATTGAAATTTATTAATCATTCATCACAACAATTACCTTTTCCCTTACCTTTGAGTACCTTGCAGTATTTTATTTGAATTTCCTTGTTACTATTTTATCCTTTAGAAATGCTATGTGGGTGTCCTGCTATTGAGAATGCAGAATACAATAGTTATGATTTATGAATGCAATGAACTAGTTTTGAGTTTCGATTTGGGAATTGTAATGAGTTAGTTAGTGTTAATCCCAATTATTAATGATTTAGAACTCCGAAGTGCTATACTGCTAGCGCTAGGTAGAGAATAGCATATGAATTTATATGAGTCGACTGAAGTATTTTTTACCTTTCGTATGTTCTGTATTTTTGAGTGAACGCCGATCGGGGAGAATGCCAGTCGAGGAGAATGGAAGCGAACACTTGAAGAAGGTTCTCTTATTGTCCAATAGTCAGGGGCGAATCCAGGATATGGACCCAGCACGGGCGGAGACCGTTGACCCATGACCGTTGATTAAAAACAGTGTACACATGCCACACGGACATGATTAATGATTTAATTGAGCCAAATATCTTCACCATTAATTGTCATCACTTATCCCGAAATCCTAATTTTCTAAAATCCTAAATTCCCAATTCCCAAATCACAAATCACAATACGCAAACACAATTCAAAAACATAAATATACAGTCCAAGGGCTGTACCCATCCATACATTCTCATTTACTCATTTATCTTAATTCATTATTCACAAATTAACAAAAATCAGGAAAAAAAAAAGAATACAAAACATAAATATACAGCTACACCCATCCATAAAATCTAATTTACTCATTTATCATAATTCATAATTCATTAATAGCAAATAGTCCACAGAAAAACTCAATTACTCATTTATCATAAATCCATAATTCAAAAAATTATAAATACCTCAGGGGTCCAGCCCAAAAACTCAAGCAAGCCTGCCCCAGGCTCAAGCTCCAGCTCCAGCTCCAGCCGGTTAGCTCCAGCCTCTCCAGTCTCCTCTCCAGCTCTCCTCCACAGTCCACACCACTCCAGTCCAAGACCATAACAAAAAACGCAGCCCAGGTTGCCCAACCAGCCTCCACTCCAGCAGAAAGCTCCGCTAGCCCTGCAGTCCAACCTCCATTGACCACCAAATACCAATCACTAGATTCACCATTCACCACAATAGCGCAGTCCACACCACAGCCTAGATTCACAGTCACACAGTCGACAGCTCCACGCGGACCACACCTCCACCTTCCTCCTCGACCCTCGTAGACTAAGACTCGCCCTCGTCCACTGGCTGAGAAGAAATGAGAATGAATGAAGGATTGGACCGAAATCTCTCTAATTTGGTTTTTTTAAATGGATTGGACCGGGCTAAAATATTGGGCCTTTTTTTTTTAAATGAGGCCCAAAAAATTTCTAAAACCATAGCTCATCCAGCCCAGCCCTCAATCTGTTCTTCATCCTCACCTTCCCGGCTCCCACTCTGCTCGGCGATTCTCTGAAGTTTCCTACAGACCCAGCACGGGCGGCCGCGGGGGCTAGCCAGGTGCTGGGTCCACCCCTGCCAATAGTAGAAATATTCTTTTTGAACACAAATGAGGATAAAAGGTCCAAATTCTCAAAGCCACATTGATTCTTCTGAGACACCGAAATCACTGCCTAAAAACGTTTCGATTTTTCCTTGTACCCGAGGTAAACCATCAAATTTTCAAAAGGGCAATTCTGATGTTCTGGGCTTTCTTTTACATTTTAAAAGACTTAGGCTTTGGATTGTGTGGACTTTTTGTTTTCTTTTTTTGTTAAGGTAAAAAATTATAAGCCTGGTGGGGGCAACTATCCCTATTGGGCTCTTAATGGGTCCGCCCCTGAATCTGACTATAACTATTTTTCACGAAGTTGTTATTTCGATCTTCTCCTCTTGACAACATTTTACTTTTTGATTTTATTTTGATATTATTTATTTTTAATTCGTCTAGATCTAAGTTTAGATTCAAATATGGATGTCGGTATAAAGCCTTGGTTTGGTGCCCATTATTTCAAAAAAAAAAAAAATTGGTTTTAAATAATATTTCTAGGATAATGTATGAATATTTTTATTGTATAATGGGCACAAGGCAAACATTGATTTGGATCTAAATATATATCTGAAAGTGGCAACAGTGGCATGTTGGTAGTGATGGTGTTGCACTAATGTGATTGATAGGATTTGGAGATAGAAATGACAGGTGCTCTCTCGCATGAAGGTGGATGTGACTGTCTTCAAATTATAGTGGTGGTAGTCGCAAAATAGTGATATAGAGTGATTTTATACAACATAAAGTGTTATTCGTGTTTTGTGGTGGTGGTGACGGCTACTAGCAGTAATTATGTAAACGGGTTGGATCGAGCCGGCTCACGAGCTGAAGATTGTGGCTCGAGTGTGGCTTGGACAAAAAATGGCTTGAGCTTTTTTGGTCCTAGCCGAGTCGAGCCAAAGCTCAATTGAAATCAAGGCTTAGCTCAAGCTTTAGACTCAAGCCTTTACCAATTCGAGACGGGTCACGGGTCCCTTTTTCCAAAAAAAAAAAAAATTGTGCTGACAGGCAGACTGCCAGCTTGCAGCACAAGCCTACTTCCAACTACCTACTTGAAACACGCCTGCTTTAGGTAAGTAGTCGGCCTGTGACACGGGCCACGCAAGCGGGCTCATGAGTCTCGGCGAGCCACACGAGTATACTCAAGCTCGAGCAATTGTCTGAAAATGAGGCTCGGCCAGAGCGGCTCGAGCTTCTTACGTGCCGAGTCATGAGCCACCTCAGTCGACGAGCCAAATTTACATATTTTACAGACAGTGTATGATACTAGAGGCGGAACTTAGGGCTATTCGGGATGGGATACTACTGGCTAGATATCTGGCTTGTCAGATATTTGGGTTGAGGCAGACTCAACTGTGGCAATCCACAGCATCACAAGAGGTGGCGGACCGTGGCATATCCAGGGGATACTCAGACATATTGCAGATATTGTTTCATTTGACAGATATATGGTTTCCCACATCTTTAGATAGGGGAACCAAGTTGCCGATGGTCTTGCTTTCGAGGGTTGACATCATCGTAGATACCAAGAGTATGGACCAGCCGACCTACCACGACATATCAGGGCGCTTGTTCAGATTGACAGGTATGGTTTGCCCAGCATTAGAGTTTAATTATTTGTATTTTGCTTTTACTTTTATTTCTGCTTACATTTACTTTTATTCTTCACTTTCACTGTAAGGGAAGTAATACTTCCTCATTTATTGATGTTCTTGATAACTTATGTAACCACGGTATTCCTCCGCCACAAATGAAGGACATATTAATAAAATATCGGAGAGTGGTTTCATATGAGTAACATGATGTATTACTCGTATTTTGTGGTGATGATGGTGGTACGAAGTTGTGTAAAATTGTTTAAGATGGATAACATATGTTTTACTCGTGTTTTCTAGTGATAGTGGTGGCAAAAAGCGGTGCATAATGGTTTCACACGAGTAATACAATGTGTTACTTGTGTTTTGGGGTAGTGATTTATGGTGGCCCACGGTGGTGTCTAGTGATTTTAGATGAGTTTTTGCAATAGTGGTGTTGGCAAGTTAGGTGTGGAGTTGTTTGATATGGGTAACATAATCTGTTACCTGTGTTGGTAACATAATGATAATAAATGATGTTCATTATATTCATACGAGTAACACTCTCTGAAATATTAAATTTTTTAATAAAAATAACAGACAATACCTTATAAGTTATCCTAAAATACTATTTAAAAAAAAAAACTAAAATATTTTAACGTTAATGTACAAGTAACATAATAATGCATATGTTACCTAACATTTAATTCATAAAAATGTAATGTTGGTTCTAATGAAAATTTGAAATATTGATTTAAATGAAACGGAGGTATATTTAAAAACTATAAAATGAGGTAAATGTTAAAAATTGTTTTGTTTTAATGAAAAATGGGTATTTTCAACAGAATTTTAAAATGATGTATTTTTAAGTTTTTGGACTAAAGTAGGATGTTTTTCTAGTTATTCTGTATATCCTACTTCCTATAAAAGAGTGGATCCGAATTTTACTATTCATCTCGTGTCGTCCATTTCACATTGATCTAGATTCAAACCGATTTCCTTCTATTCATCACGAAGTAAACCGCTTTTGTTGACTTGAAGCATTTAAGTAGGATATGAATGGGTTTCTGTCAACATGTAGTTTACTGTACATCCTGCGGTTTTTGTTGATTATCTGCTTTCCATTTTATTTCATTTTATCTTCACTGATATGATGATGAAATTCAACACGGCCCCACCGCATTTAATGAAAATATATTAGTTGGCCTTTTTTGTTTTTCATTTGTCACCATTTCGTTTACTGTTCATCTGTTGAAAAAAAAAAGGTTTATATATTTTGTAAATATATTAGTTGGCCTTTTTTGTTTTTCATTTGTCACCATTTCGTTTACTGTTCATCTGTTGAAAAAAAAAAGGTTTATATATTTTGTAAAGATATTAGTTGGCCTTTTTTGTTTTTCATTTGTCACCATTTCGTTTACTGTTCATCTGTTGAAAAAAAAAAGGTTTATATATTTTGTAACGGGCTATTTCGACGAGTGGTACTATTACTACGGTTGGCCGTTTCGCACGCCGTTAGTGAGGGGAGAAACTAGGTTGTGAACACTTTAAAATGTTATTAAAAATGTTATATCTCGACTTCGTTTGACATATCGTAATAATCCCGCAAAATTGAGATAAAAAAAAAAAAAAAATCGTTTATATATTTTGGAACGGCCTACTTCGACGAGTGGTAACTTTTGCTACGGTTGGCCGTTTCGCACGCCGTTAGTGAGGGGAGAAACTAGGTCGTGAGCACTTTGAAATGGTATTAAGAATGCAATATTTCGACTTCGTTTGACATACCGTAATAAACCCGTAAAATTTAGACAAAAATAAGAAAAAAATTGAAAGATCAAAAAAAAAAAAACAAAAGAAAAGAAAAAAATTTTAAAAAAAAGGTTGTCTTCTCCCCGTGCGCGCACGGGGATTTTCGTCCCATTTTTTTTCCTTTTTTTGCGTTGAGACTCTTCTATCCAAAAATTGTTTATATATTTTTGAACGGCCTACTTCGACGAGTGGTAACTTTTGCTACTGTTGGTCGTTTCTCACTCCGTTAGTGAGGGGAGAAACTAGATCGTTAGCACTTTGAAATGGTATTAAGAATGTAATATTTCGACTTCGTTTGACATACCGTAATAATCCCGCAAAATTGATAAAAAAATAAGAAAAATCGTTTATATATTTTGGAACGGTCTGTTTTGACGAGTGGTAACTTTTGCTACGGTTCGCCGTTTCGCACGTCGTTAGTGAGGAAATAAACTAAGTCGTAAGCACTTTGAAATGGTATTAAGAATGTAATATTTCGACTTTGTTTGGCATACCGTAATAATCCCGTAAAATTAAGACAAAAATAAGAAAAATCGTTTATATATTTTGGAACGATTTACTTCGATGAGTGGTAACTTTTGCTACGGTTGGCCGTTTCACACGTCGTTAGTGAGGGGAGAAACTAGATCACGAGCACTTTGAAATAGTATTAAGAATGCAATATTTTAACTTCATTCGACATACCGTAATAATCCCGCAAAATTGAAAAAAAAAATGAAAAAATCGTTTATATATTTTGGAACGACCTACTTCGACGAATGGTAACTTTTGCTACGATTAACCGTTTTGCACCCCGTTAGTGAGAGGAGAAACTAGGTCGTGAGTACTTTGAAATGGTATTAAGAATGCAATATTTCGACTTCGTTTGATATATCGTAATAATTCCGCAAAATTAAGAAAAAAAATGAAAAATCGTTTATCACTACAAATAGAAAATTAGAAATCCAATTAATTTAATGTTATTGCCGACCTTCTTTATCTCCATTTTATCTTCACTGATGATGATGAAATTCAACATCAATCAACGGGTCCACTTCATTTAATGAAAATATAT
Source organism: Fraxinus ornus (assembly GCA_903798235.1). Classification (NCBI taxonomy): domain Eukaryota; kingdom Viridiplantae; phylum Streptophyta; class Magnoliopsida; order Lamiales; family Oleaceae; genus Fraxinus; species Fraxinus ornus. The sequence goes on along the minus strand of CAIGRF010134871.1, from coordinate 37,745 downwards.
CAATTGTCTTTCTTTTTGTTTTGTTTTTTGTCATTTGACATCATTTCGTTGACTATTCACCTGGCATATATTTTAGGACCACCAATAGAAATTCAATTCATTTAATGTTCATTGCCGACATAGTATATGTGATCTTCTATCTTTGTTTATTATTTAGGTGTATCTTCTTTATTATTCTATATAAGTATACAGGTAAAGAAAAAAAAAATTTGTCACCGATTTTGCAAGCGTTTTCCACCCTTCTGCTACTTG
>CAIGRF010134871.1:0-11382 GCA_903798235.1 Fraxinus ornus | reverse complement strand
TTAATTGTAAAATTAAAACATGATTTTTGATTAAATAAAGTATATACCTAATTTTTTAAAATGCAAAAGAAAAGGTCTGATTTGGTGTAATTACCACTTTATTAATTATAAGTGGTCAGCTACAGCCGGCCATTTTTTTTAAAGAAGGAATTTGACTGTTTTGTCCCTTCAAAGTGAGAGTGATGGGCATTTTTGCCTTTTAGTTGTTTAAAATGAGGTTTTGGCTTTTCTTTTTTTTTCTTTTTTTAATACTATTTATTGGTCAAAGGCCAAAGTTGAAATATGATTGATTTTAAAGGTCATTAACACGTATTTCCTCTATTCTTCTTGGGTCTGGAAATGGGGAGACACGTTTCACTTCCATATGTTGAATATGTCAAGGTAAAGAAGCTGCTCTTTTGGGAAAAAAAAAATAGGGCTAAACCAATTCTCCAACCCACCCCCCTACCCAAAGAAAATAAACAAAATAAAAATTAAACAGAGAAAACAACACTCTATTTGCTTAATTCACCTGTAGATGTGAAGATATTCCCATTTAGTCTGTCATAACGGGTGCTGAAAACATTCTATTGCCATAACTTTTGGTTGTGGAATTTTTCCCAAAATGATATTATATGATGGATAACTCTACTTGTACATAATTTGGATTACATAATAGTGTCCATACACTCATGTATGATTTGTTGACTGGGTCTACGTGCTCCGCTAAACTTCAGTTCTATGAGATGACCTCTGGCTGTGAAGAAATTAAATTCTTGATAAATTGAAATTTCCAATTTGGGTACATTGGATGGTCATATCCTAGCAGATTAACATTCCATAAAAGTACACAGAAACAAACTGATTTATTAGATCTCAAATTGGGATTTTGCATCAGCTCATGCTGAACTTCTTGAATTTGAGGCAGATCCCTGTATTCAACGAGTATACTCATGTAACTAGGATTTTTACGAAAATGCAGGTAAAGTCGGTGAAAATTAAACCTGGAACACACACACACACAATGGCTGCGGTATTTATGGCGAACTATTTCCTGTAAATGGGCAAGTGATCTGTTCATTACTTTCAGAACAATGCAGGCTCCGCAATGCCTCTTCTAACAAGTAATTGCTACAGCTGCTGCCTTCTTGTTCGTCTGTGTGTCGGTCTGCAGCCGTACACACAGGGGCGGAACCAGAAAAATACATTAGGTTGGGCTGAAATTTATTTATTTTTCAATAAATTTATAACCTAAAAGATGCTCTAAACCACACGGTAAAACAAAAAATGGACCCAAAACCGTGCAAAATCATGCCCAGCTAACTGATTATGACAAAACCGCTCAAAACCCACTGAACCGGTCGGTTCAACCGTAAACCGGTGAACTAGTCGTGGTTTGGCAGTTTTCCCGATTTTTTTTTCTTTTTTTAGTTTAAAAATTTTTAATTTCATGAATGGACCTCATAAATTATTTCATAAACTTTCAATGTGGGATAGTGTTTTTTATAGTTGCTCTTCTCTCCAATGGTTTCATAAACTTCCAATGTGAGATAGTGACAAAATGTTAAAATGTCCATCAAAATCATTTGATTTTGAATCTCAACTAATNGAATTACTTTTCAAATATACGTCTAATTGACTAATTTGATTTCGAATCCCAACTAATTAAATTATAATATTCACATCCATCCTTTCATTTATTTAATTTTCAGATTTAACTTAAATTGCACTTGATTATTAATATATTAATGTTAGGCATCATTTTCTATAAGTTTAAGTTATTTTAATTTAATAAAGTAAATTATTTTAACATATTGATTTTTAATTTTTGAAGTATCGAAACTACTTGTAGGATAATGAATCTAATTAACAAAGATAGATTTACTATGAATTATTAATATGAAATTAAAAAAATTATTGTTTTCATAGTATTTTATTATTTTTTTATGTATTTATTGCATTTGGTTCGATGCCGGTTCGACCTCGGTTCTACACTTTGACCATTCACTTTTTTCCGAGTTGATGACCATGTCGGTTTTTAAAACATTGATCATAATATATTTTTGAACACTCGTAAAAAAGTTCTAACAAAAATATGATTCTTAGCCAAATCAAATGGGAATCAGTTAGCTCCTTAAAATATTTGAATAAAATTATATTAGTAATCTAGCAAACATGTAATGTTTATCTTGTTTAGTAGGTAAAACGTTGGTTTTAGCCTTACCATAATTAAGGATTTTGGAAATTTCATGCAAGGGCTGTATATTTGGTTAATCTTTAAAAAAGAAAAGTAAAGCTCATACATTTAAAAATAAATTATTAATGGGCTGGGGGGAGGGCTGGGCTATAGCCCACCCCTCCCTCCGCCCCTGCCGGTACACATCTATCATGGTGCAAACTGAATGCATCGATCCTAGATTCCTAGTCGCCTTTGCTGTTTGGACAAAGTTCGAGGTCATTGTAAATTTTGTCCATTTTTTGTCACTTGATTCATTAAAATTGTCTTTCACCATGTAACTTCACTAGTTACGTGCACAGGCTGACTTTGGTATGGAATGTAATCCTGTGATCGTTTGTCAAGCTTAGTGTGGAGAAATATGGTTTGAACTTTGTTTAATCTCCATGACCTCAGGTTTCTTCCCGTATTTCCTTGTCTTGCACTTTGCTATTTTAGACTTGCCTTTCAGGACCCGAGCTGAGCCTTCTAGTTCAGCGATGATTCGGGTTGACTTCATGGACGACCATTTTGAGCCATGACTTATTTGTGTATACAAGTTCTTTGAACGATGGTTCGTTTAACACATCCAACTAGCCACACCTTGGCTGGTACAAATTTGTTAGATCTCGATCAAGATTAACTCATTCAGGTACTTTATTACAACATGTGAAGAACTACACATAAATTTGAGTGGATAATCTGGTTAATTAAAGTTGATTAAGGTTATTGTGGTCACTGTTTCGACTTCAAGTCAACTAGTATTTGAAGTTGTTGTAGGTTAGGTTTTTATGTAATTGGCAAGTCTGTGAACAAAAGGGACTTAAATTAATATGTTGTAAAAGTTAAGGTTTAAGTTGCAAATAGTAGAAATTGAGTTGTATTTGGTCTAGGGTTCGAGAATGGAAAAGAAGGAAAAACGGCGCCACAATTTCGCTAGACTATCGACATGACTTGACTCGAGCGACAGAAACAGTAACGCTAGCCTGTCGTCAGGGCTTCGCTCGAGCAGTATCACTCACCTGTCGTCTAGATTTCACTCGAGCGACAGGGTTTCCCCGAAAATTTTAATTCACGTTTTCAAGGCTTTTTGTCCGGCTCTTTCAACCCCAAAACCTAAATTATAAATTCCAAACACATTTGAATGGTTTTTACAAGGTTGATCATTGAAGAAAACTTATATTGCTTATCATCCTCTTGTTCCAATTCATCTATAAGCAGTGTTCTAAATAGCGGGCTATAGCGCGTAGCACGGAGAAAACGCGACGATTTTGTGATATGCGTGTAAAATAGCGGTCAACCTTTTTTGTTGACCGCTATAGCGCGTTATAGCGAGATTAAGCGGGCTATAGCGCGCTATAGCGGCGGCTATAGCGCGCCTTATCCCTTTTTTTTTCCCCATAAATTTTTTTTATATAAAAATATATTTAACGTCTTAAAAATAATTAAAATAATATTAAAAATACAAAACGCATTATGACGCTTATTCTTCGCATTGACACGCTTAATCTTGTAAATCTTGATTCTCGGTTTCGACGCTACGCAACGCTTTACGCTTTTTAGAACATTGTCTATAAAACCTCAACCTTCAAAGTGTGAATTGTGGCATTGAAAACATCAAAACCATTTAATCCAAATACCAAATTCCTACTTCCTACATATAGTCAAAGTGCTGAAGATCAATGGAAGGTGACTGGAGTTCCAGTTGTTGAAGAACGCAAAGTCTTCGTTGATCCACATGAGATAGACGAATTCATAAAGTTTGGAGTTGCTGTAGGAGTGCACAATCCAGGAGGGCTTTGAAAACTACAGCTGAGAGTTGGTGTAGAAGCACGCAATCCAGGAGAGATATGGAAATTGCAATCAGACGATCAGAAAGTACTAGTAATAGTTGTGTCTGGCGGACTGTAAGTTCAAAATCCGTTTATAGTGGATTTCTGACTGGTAAAGTGCCCAAAATTTTTACCCAATTGGGGTTTCTCTGTGATCATTCCTTGTGTTTGTTTATTGCTTTCATAACTACGATATTTAGACATAGGAAAAAACGGATTGTTTATTTAATCATCTAGATATAATTAATAGTGACTTATAACTTGTTACTAATTAATTATATGCTTTTATTCCGAATAATCACCTATTCACTTCTAGGTGTAGTTTGGGTCGAACCTCGTTATTTCAATTGGTATCAGAGCCTAATTTCATTTCCTGACCTTTAAATTATTCTAGATGAGTTAGTTTTTGTCTGTGCTTCCATTTTTTGACGGAAGCAACTATGCTTATTGGAAAGTTCGAATGAGAGCTTTCATTAAAGTATTGGATGAGCGTATTTGGATATGCATTCAAACTGGGTGGACTGCACCTTCAACCACTGTCGCTGATGTAGTTACACCCACTAATATTTCACTTTGGACTAAAGATGATTTAGCTGACTTTAACTGAAATAGTAAGGCTCTTCATACCCTATTCATGGATGTGTGAAACTGCTAAAAAAGTTTGTGGTATATTAGAAATCACACACGAGGGAACTAAAACTGTTAAAAACTCTAAACTGTAGATGTTAACCTCTAGGTTTGAAGAAATTAGAATGCAGAATTCTATGAGAAGCTTAATGATATAGTAAATTTGAGTTTCAACCTAGGTGAGAAGATTCCTGAGTCTAAGATTGTTAGATAAGTCCTTAGATCCATACCTGAAAGGTTTAGACCTAAGATCATCGCGATTGAAGAAAGTAAGATTTAGGTGTTGTTAAGATAAAGGAACTCATCGAATCTTTCCAAACCTATGAGCTCACCATATCTCAACTGAAAAAGGTTAAATCCATAGCCATGAACACTATTAGGAAAGAATAGAATGGGTCGACTGATGCTGAGACCCTTAGGGACAACGAAATAGCTTATTTCGTTAAGAAATTCCAGAAAGTCATAAGGAATATGAGAAAGCCACAGAACAGGAAAAATGATGTCCTTAGTAAATTCTCGAAGATAAGCGTGAGAAGAATAATCCTAGGACTTCTAATAAGAAAACCATTTCTGTTAGATCTCATAAGTGTTAGGGTTTTGGTCACTATATAAATGAATGTCTAAACTTGAAAAATAATTTGAACAAAGGAAAGTGTAAGGCATTAGCAGTGACCTTAAATGAGATGAATCAGATTCGAGTGTTCAGAGTGATACCTCTAGGGGTGAGGATGAACAAAATTTTATGGCCTTCACGTCTATAGCTAAGATTGAATCTGATAAGGAAAGTGAAACGATGGAGAATGATGAATAGAGTGAGAAATCACATGAAGATTCTGAGGATGAGACCGATATTCATGAGTCTTATCGTGAATTATTTGAGGAGAGTCTTAAAATAAGAAGGTCAATAAAGCTGTTCTAGAAAAGGCTGATGAACTAGAGAGAGAGAGAGAAAAAAAAAAAACTCATAGGTGACCTTCAGGACTCTACCAGAAATCTGAGTAAGTTGAAGCTTGTTAATGAGAACTTAGAAGCCAAAGTTAAATCCTTAACAAGCGATCTTCAAATATCTAACACACATCTTCGTTCATTTATAAGTGGGACAGAGAAACTCGATAATCTGTTGGGGTGAACAAGCCTGTTGGAAATAGACAAGGTCTGGGTTACATTCAAAATGGTAATATTATTGCTAGTACAACCAATATCACGTTCGTCCCAGCCACCTACAAAGCTCAGAATACTGTTAATCCTTTACCCAAGGGTAAGAATGTCTTAGGATTGAGACCTACTAGACAACGTAGGGTCAATCGTCCTATAAATCGGCAACAACCTTTGAGCTGGTTTGAACCTAGGTTTATTCTTACCTGCCACCATTGTGGTGAGTTGGGACACACAAGACCTAAGTGTCGTAAACTCACAACTAGAAGTAAAAGTCAGGATTTCTCGAGCAATGTTAACTTCCTCGCAAATTAGGTTAGCCATTTAATTAAGATGATAACTCAGTTAACTAGAACCACGTCTACTTCTAAAAAGGTTTGGGTTAAGAAGAGTGACCTAAAAGGTCATGAGATTGATCATGCTCTTAGAGGTAAGAGCATCCATGTACCTCTTTGAATAAATACTTAGGTCCATACATGTGTAGTTCATTGAATTCATTCAGTCTTGCATACATCTTATTTGTTTTGCTTTAATTTTTGTTTGTTTTATTAAAGTTTTTTTATTTTTTTAAATAAAAAAAATGTCTTATGCTACTCGACATTTATGGTGCTCTTAAACATAGAATTTGTAATCGAGTATGCGTTCGTCTTATCTGTACTATTTTTTCCATTACTTGGTTAGATTTTATGTGGAATATTGAATATATGTTTCGTCATGTACCATTTGCACAGCACACATTGTGATCTTGTGAGTAGGGGTGGGCAAAATCCAAACCAACCCGACTAACCCGATCGACCCGACCCAAACCGATCGGTTTGGGTTGGTTTTTTTAATGTTTTGGGCGGGTTACAGGTTTTTTTTTGGGTTTCGGGTCGGGTTGGGTCGGGTCATGGGTTAATAACCCAAACCCGATCGGAACCGACCCGACCCGAACAAAAAAAAAAATTGAAACAAAACCCTAAAGCCACAGGCATCGTCTCTCACTCAGCCACTCCGTCTCTCACTCTCTCGCTGAAAATCCCGACAATCTGTCCATCAAAGGAGCAATCAGCCAGCCACATCATCTCTCACTCCGTCTCTCACTCTCTCGCTCAAATCCCGACGATCTGTCCAGCAAAGGCACAGCTACAGACAGCGTCTCTCACTCTCTCGCTCAAATCCCTGCGAATTGCTCTCGCCTTCGTGTTCTCTTTTGGGCCGATCAGTAAGTCACTTTTCCATTTCGTAGTCCAACATAAATCTTTTGTTCTTCACAATTACATAGTTCAGATTGTGCATATTATTTATTATGTGTTCTTCACATTCAACGCCGAGATCAGTGCTAAGCACTTGGATAAGTGATAACAGTTCCAAGAATCAAAACTAAGGAAGAAATGCTTGTGCTCGAACACACTCATGTTGCTAGATTTCCCTTAATTTGTCCTCACCCTTTTCCAATTTGTCTTCACCCTTTTCGGGATATGTAACATTCATTGATGCTGCCCCAATTTACTTATGAAGGTATGTTCACAAATCCAGAACAATGCAATGCTAAAATTCTAAATATTACCAGTCGAAGCAATTTACAAGTAAATTACTAAGTAATTTATGCATAAAAGTTGACTAATATATAGAAAAATTAAAAATCTACACGTCGTATTTATTGTTTATGTTTGTTTTATCATTCTGTTGAATGCACTTTTTCCTTTTCCAATGATATTTCCGGTGTTGAATTTCAAACAGTTCTGAATGACTGAAATAGTAAAATTGCAGATTGAAACTATAATTTCACTAGCCTCTGTTTGAGTTGGTCTCAAATTACGTGTATAAATGGAAACCATCAATGTCCATCATATTTGTATGTTTTTGTATGTTATAATATAATTTCCATCAGATTTTATGAAAACTTAGGTGTTGAAATTGTTTGTTATTTTGTGCTTTAGTTTTGTTTTAGTTCTTAATGAAATGTGTAAATCGTTATTGTTTAATTATTATGATGAATATTTCATGGGTTGTACTATTTTATTTTTCAAGTTTATTGACATTGGATGTCTAATGGCTATATTAATGTTATTTTACATCAAAAAAATTAAATTCTTTTACTTTTTGCATAATAAATTTATCTCAAATCGACCAACCCAACCCAACCCGACTGACACATAATTAGGTTGGGTTGGGTTAGGTTTCAACATTTACATGGGTTGGGTTGGGTTGGATTTCGAACAAACCGACAATGTTGGGTTGAGGCAAAAATCGACCCAACCCAACCCACGCCCACGCCCACCCCTGATTCATAAATTATAAATATCATTTTCTTGTTTATCGTAACCCGACCAACCCAACCCAACCCGACCGACACATAATTGGGTTGTGTTGGGTTAGGTTTCAACATTTACATGTGTTGGGTTGGGTTGAATTCTGAAAAAATCGACAATGTTGGGTTGGGTTTGGGTTGGGGCAAAAACCAACCCAACCCAACCCACGCCCCCAACCCACGCCCACCCCTACTTGTGAGTGAGTCTGGACCGCATGTGTGAGATTTGGGATTGTCGTCGTCTGTTGGTAAGGTGACATTGAATGTGAATTGACCTTCATTTAGATGACCTAAGCTCTCATATAGTTCCCATATAAAAAAGTTGGTTCATCTTATACTCTTTTTCGAAATTTATTTAACTCGAGTAATTAAGCCCGAGGGGTTTCTAATAACATGTGCCTATGGTCAACTAATTGGGTGAACCAGCCTAAAGCTCGTTGCAGGGGTCATTTTAGTCGCTTAATGGACAAGAGTCTGCACATAAGATGTAATATTTGAGAAAAATGACATAAAAAATACGTGTTCAAATTCAGGGGGAGAAAAGAAAAATATACGTATAATTAAGCTCATTTTAAGGTCCTAATAATCTTATGGGTGTGATTTTCATTTGTAAGGAAAAATACTTATTTAAAAGTGATGTTCGCATTTACTTTCTCACAAATTTAAGGTATGAAGTCATGTTCACGAGAAAATAGTGGCACTTAACACACGTGAGTCACTTATACACTTTACTCCATTTGAACTTAATTTAAGTACGTGGGAATTTTTATTGATAATGCATTCATTACTTGTGAACACATACATTTTTGAGTTCATCTGTATGACAGAGACGTGATTTTAAAAAAGGTGCTATTTTTTATATTTTCAAGAATTCAGTGCTATTTTTGTCAATGGTTTTTCGCCAACTTATTGCTGAGCTAAGCTCGAGCAATAGAAGCAAAGGTTGTCTCACTAGATTATCGCTCGCCTCTCGCTCGAGTGACAGCCCGTCTGTTTGAATTTAAGTGTTCTTTTTCACGTCTTTTTTGTAAAAACTTCATTTCCTTCTCCATTTTCCTGCACAATTTGACGCACTCATTCCAAATTTGTACTTCCCATCTTGTATTTGTCACTTTACCTCCAACATTTGATGGATTTCCACTCATTTGATATCTTTTTCTCACACTTTCAAGGTAAAATTCGAAAACCCTCATTGTTTTTTTTTTTTTTCGCATTTTTTGTTTGAGGATTTTGATGGTTTTGCTTCAATTTCATCAATTTCATTTTGTATTTGGACTAATTTCATGAAATTTCATCTTGCATTTCGCCATTTGAGTGTATATTTCTTGATTTCTACATAGTTTTCCAAGCATGTGGCATTCTTTTTCGAATTTTTGTTGGTTGAGGCTTAGCATTTGGGGGTGATTGGGTTAGAAGTTGGTCCGTAGTTGTGATTCTTTGTGATTGTGGTTGATTTTTGGAGGTCTTGGTTGATATCGTAGTTGGACTCATAGGATTACAACACCACATTTTTGATAAGTTTTTTTATGTTAATTATGGTTCATGTCTTTTCGTCGATCCTCTTTCACACATTTGATCACGTTCGAGTTGTTATCTTAGTTGTGTTTGATGTCGTTTGTATTGTAGTTGGTGTTGGCACCGCAAGGTGAAGTCACGTCACCGTGGCATGCCATCATGGCATACGCCACCTACGTCTAGGCATCACGGATGCTTATGTGTATACATACTAGGCTACATTGTATATGTACTATTTGCCTCATTTTTCATGCATTCATGCATCTTATGTATATCATGCGTTTTGTGTTCAGTCGAGGTTTTGATGTATTAATTTTACACATTTCAAATACCACCTAAGAAGGTTCGTACTTCTGCTCAGGCACCTATTATTTCCGCTTCATATAGTAGGACGCGGTTCATATCCACTATTGCCCAGGAGGTGTTTGGGAACAAGTTTTCATTGCATCTCATTCTGGTGGAGCGAGAGGTAATCCTATATGACCTTTCTCCCGACCTAGCTGTCATTTTCACTTCTCGGGATTGGGATCCTTTACTCGTACATTTAACATCTCCTCCTAGTCTCCTTGTTCACGAGTTTTATGCTAACATTCACGATGTTAGCGACTCTACTTTTCGGGTATTTCTTAGGGGTAAGATGATTAAGATCACTCTTGATGTTTTGTTGAGTATTGCCCGTATTCTTCTGGTCGTTCACCCCTTGTTTCCATATCTATCACCTAATACCCTTTCGACGGACTCTCTTGTTCGTTCGACGAAGTTTAACACACCATTGGAGGAAGGTCCTAGTACGATCCGTACTGGTTCTCTTCCTATTATCGACATATTCTATTGCGTATTGTGTGTACGAATCGGTGGCCTGTCTCCCAAACTTCTTCATTGCCTATAAATAAGGCTCGTTTTCTTTACACCTCTTATATGGTGATTCCGTTGATTTAACCTTGTTCATTTGCCAGCAGATTCTACGTGTTTTAAAAGTCACAGGGACGAGAATGGGGCTGCCTTATGCTTGTTTGATATATCGATTAGTGACAGTCCTAAGAGTGAGCTTCCCTAAGAGGGTTTCGAGGTAGGTTTCTTGGCCGATTGGCCATACCACTATTTCTCAGCGTAGGTCACATCCTTCTTCTGAGTCGACTCAGCCAGTTGACCCGACCGTGCTTGTTGATCCTATAGATGACCTTATCTCTTTTGATCTATAGAATTTCCCTACTACTTTTTCTGCTCCAGCCACTGATATTCCATCTACTTCTATTTCTGCTCCTCCTCCTGTTGAGCATGTTTCTCCACCTGTTGATATTCCATCTATTACCGTCGATCTATGGGTTGCCCTGATGGGATATATGAAAGTGCTTATTGAGCATCAGGCTCGGATGATAGCTGAGATCACTTAGCTGGGAGCCACTGTGGATTGTCACACAGTCGAGTTTGCTACACTTCATGGAGCAGTTGGCTATTTACGACGGGGCTTTCGCTAAAATAGGAAACATTGGGATGATGGTGCAACTTCTGGTGAGGGTATTGATGCTAGTGTCACAGATGGTCCTGCGTATGTACTAGGTTATCTCTTGTCATTTTGTGGCAAAAGGGGGAGAGTAGTATTTATATTGGATGATGGAGTAGATATTTTTGGACGTATCTACAATTTTTTGACTCAAAGGCATTAAATGATAATTTCAATATTGCTAGATTAAGTTTTGATGCTTTGTAGCATTGATAATAGTGCAACTATCACATTTTTCATCAACTAATAATTGCATTTTTAT
>CAIGRF010134857.1:0-12455 GCA_903798235.1 Fraxinus ornus | reverse complement strand
CCAAGATAAACCTAGGACTTCAAAAAGTTATATAATTGCAAAGATTATATCTAATGACAAAAATACAAAATAAAAAGATTAATGGTTGATATCTCCTTGAATTGAATGACTGGTCCACAATCGAACTCCACAGGCAATGGAAAGCTCTTCTTATAAGCTAATTCAAGTGGATCATACCTCCACTTTTAAAATTCATCCTAGTATTCATAAGCATGTTGTCTTCATCCAACTTGACAAGTTCATGATAATATTTTGCAAGTACATTCTCATTCAATAAGGGAGGACCATCTCCCATAAGATTGATAACTCCATCCTAATCGTTAGGAACATAATCTCCTGCGAGCATGTAACTTTAGTCAAAATTATCAATTGTTTGTTTCGACACCTTAAGTATTGTATAAACTAAGAAAGTCTCGACTAGAGTACATTAGTGCACAGATGCAAATATTGTCCAATACAAGGCATCGCGTAACAAATTTCACATCCCGGATCTTCTCCAACCATATATCTGTAATCCATTTAGAGATTATTCATTGCACAAATTTTGTTACTTTACCACCGTCAGAATCATGCAAATATAGCTAAAAAGTATATAGAAAGATTACCAAACACGAGAGAAATAAAATATGTGGGAGTTAGCCAAAAGATATAAAAGAGAAAGCAAATAAAATTTAAAATACAAAAAATGTTGAAACTGAAATTAACTAAAGTAGTAATCAAAGTAAAATCATTCCCCGGCAAAGAAGCCAAAAACTTATTCGCTAAAATTACAACCACAAATACACGGATCACGTTCAAGTAATAAAGTAGATTATGAGTCTGAGTCAATCCTTCGATGAATGTTTTCTTTTAATTACACTACTCTAATCATTTTAATTCTCTACAATTAAAAAAACACACAACATGAATTTAAATTTGGAAATAAAATAAAAATAAGTTGAAATCCGATTCAAAACACACAATATACAATTTTAGGGAGGTTTTAAGGATTAAATAGTTGTGAGTTATGATTCCAATTAACTGTCACTTAATTAATTTTTCAACATGCAAATTAATAAATTACTCATTAATCATGTTAGACCCAATTTTTAAATTTTTGCTAATTACCTTTCTCTAGTGAAATTAACCATAATTGATTGGTTTAACCACTATATCTCTATGTCGATTAAAGCCCAAACAACCGCATTCAATCATTGTGAAAATATCTCAAAGGATCACCTAGGGGTTAATGGTATATCTCTATACATTCTGAAAAACACGGAGAGAAAATACAAACACAAGAAATATTAGTAGTACAGGGGTTAGCCAAAATAAACAAAAACAAAAGCAACTAAAATAAATAAAGAAAGTGTTAAAACTAAAATTAACTAAAGTGGTAATCAAAGTAAAATCATTCCCCGGCAAAGAAGCCAAAAACTTATTTGCTAAAATTACAACCACAAATACACGGATCACGTCCAAGTAATAAAGTAGATTATGAGTCCGAGTCAATCCCTCGATGTATTTTTTCTTTTAATTACACTACTCTAATCATTTTAATTCTCTACAATTTAAAAAAACACACAACTTGAATTTAAATTTGGAAATAAAAGAAAAATAAGTTGAAATCCGATTCAAAACACACCATATACAATTTTAGGGAGGTTTTAAGGATTAAATAGTTATGAGTTATGATTCCAATTAACCGTCACTTAATTAATTTTTCAACATGCAAATTAATAAATTACTCATTAATCATGTTAGACCCGGTTTTTCAATTTTAGCTAATTACATTTCTTCAGTGAAATTAACCATAATTGATTGGTTTAACCTAGTATATCTCTATGTCAATTAAATCCCAAACAACCGCATTAAATCTTTGTAAAGATAGTTCAATTGGTCACCTGAAATTAGGGGCATATTTCTATCCCCTATAAAAACTTAGGGCATTTACTATATTGATCTAAAATGCACATGACAATAAATATTTTAACATTAAAAAGCAAACATTAAAATTAATCAAGCTAGTTTAAGTTTCTTCATTTATCCCAACGTTAATAATTTAGCTCATATTAATACAAACGCACAAAATGAAAAGAAAATAAAGGATAAATACAAGATAAAAGGTAAAACACGCCCGTTGGATAAATTCTTGAAGCAATGAAATGGTATAATCTTGATTCCCCCCAAATTTTCTCCTTTTTTTGCTTGGTTTTCTCTCCCTTTATCGTGGCCTCTTTTACTTTCTTTTTAACTCTTGAATGGTATAGAGAATGGGCATTCAATATAAGAAATGTGATAGTTAAATAGCCTTAAAAATGTCCAAAAGGCCCCCCAAAAAATCCCCAATTTACAAAAATGAGGCAGATTGGCCAATGTGGCCGTGAGGGCAAAGCGTTTGGACAATAACCCAAATGCGTGCCAAGCCACGTGGCTGTGCTGACTTATAACTTGCGATCGTAGTACCTTGCTATTGTTTCTTTGGGACTTCAAATCCTCTGCCTAATTGCAATCAGGTCTCTTATACATTTTTGTCTACAAATTTTGACTTTTCTTTCAATTATGCTCTCAAAAAATTGCATCAAAAGTCCTTCAACTTTTAAAATTTGTACAATTTGGTCCCACCTTCATATTTTTGTACGTTTTTATCCTTTTTTCCTTTCATTTTGCCATTTTCTCCTTCAATTTGGGATTTCTGTCTAAAAAGCTACAATTACACAATTGTGAATCGAAATTCACTCATGTAATCAATAATAAGATTATTTTAAGTATCAAATAAGTATGTAAAAACACACTTATCACCAGTTACTGAACTTAAAACTAGAGTTGACTATATCATTTAATTTATCATAGAAATCATCAAAAGACTTATCATCTTTTTCAACCTAATTTTCTCAAATTTAGCAGTCAACATCTGCGATTTTGTGGTTTTAATGATTTTAATTCTCTCATGTATCCCAAGCTTCTTTTGCAATTTCACACATATGTAAACTCTTCGGGCAAATATCCATAAAAATGACGTGTGTACCTCTACTATTCTAGTTACAATCGGCTAACTAATCATTAATCCAAGTAGAGATATCAGTTGGTGTGACAACACCAACATTCGATGTAGATGGGACGATCCAACCCAAACCCTTTCATCCATAAATTTAGGAAATGCTCTCATTCTAACATTTCAATAGATATATTACTACTGTCAAAATAAGGAGGAATGAGAAGTGATTGATTCATCTAGACAAATATAGTGAATGATAACAATTAAGTTTTGATAACACTTGTTGAGAAATTTTAGATCCAAATATGCAGAATTAATCAATAACAAGCAATAAGTCACTTAATTATTGTTTTTCGAATTAATCTGGTTAAAACTAAGTTTAAACAATTACATAAACGTATAAATCAAAAGCGAGAAAGTAAATAACACGAAATATGATCAAGGAGGAAAACCCCTTCTAATGATAAAAAAAACCTCTAGGTAAACTTCCATGCACTAGAAAAGTTAACTTACAATTAGTTCAGAGTCTGTTAAACCTTAGTTGACTTTGACCATCTAACTTATAAATCACCAAAGAACTCATTTGATTTTGAGACATGCACTTCTTAGTAACTATGGGCTACTTTTTTCTCCATATGAATAACCAAGAACGTACTTGTTCTAGAATGTTGGAACTCCAAGTGCATTTTCTCTAAATTTCAGAACTCTGAAGGCTTATAGGTGAAGGTGAGGGTTTTCGATGTTTGATCCAATGAACTTTTATGTCTTGATCTGTGGTTGAGGCAAGAGATTATTATAATATGAATTTGATCTTCAAAGTATGTTCTCTTGACTGAATATAAGGCTCAACCAATATTGAAACAATGTTTGGGATGAATTTATAGACCAATGATCTTGGGGTTGCATAAAAGATCTTTGGGAATGTATAATTGATCTTCAAATAATGATATCTACTATGAAAATAATGTTCAACCACACAATTGGACAAAGTATGGCATGTATGTTTATAATGGATAGTGTTTGGGGGTAAAATAGGATTGAAAAATTGTATTAAAATCGAATCAAAATTGATCTTACTCAAGGAAATAATATTTCTCTTCAAATTTGTAACATGTCTCACCTAGTGTCTTGACCGTCCCATCAAACATCTTAATTTTGATCTTATAAATACCAGCTATATTAAAAGGTGCATTATTTCCTGTTACCACAACACCTTTGGAAACTGTTTCATATGTTGAAAATCAATCCCAATTAAGACACACATGGAACGTGCAAGCTTTATTTAGAATCCAATCCTCACTAGACTTGGAATTGTCGTCAAAAATCACAATGAGTTTTCCATCATTGTGGCTTTCTTCATTTTCAACACTGGTTTTTCATGAATGTAAGGGTTGTTGTCTCCTCTGATTTGCAACCATAAACTTATACCTATTCTACCAATTGTAGCAATCATTCTTTATTTGTCGCCCTTTTTTTTTTTGTAGTGATAACATGCCCTATCACTTTTATTATTCTTAAATGTGCCTCTTCCATGACCACCTAAATTCCTCTCATGAACAACAAGACCCTTTCTCTGGGCCTCCAATCCGACGACTAGCTGCTTTATCTTCTCCTTATTATAAAGTGTGTCATGAACTTAATCAATGGTGAGAATATCTCGACTATCCAAGATAGTATTCCTGAATGTCATATATGAAACGGGCAAAGAACATAACAAAATCAACCTTAGGTCCTCTTCATCATACTTGACATCCATGGTCTTCGAAGACAAATGATCTTCCAAAAATTCGCCTTCTGTCAAGCGACGAAAATATAAATGTTACCTCAGATGCAATTTGCTAGTTAGATTCCAAATCATACATAACTGCACCAATTTCAACCATAATGCAGCGACACTTTTCTCCTTTACCACGTCCTGAAGATTTTGATTCGAAAGATGAAAATGTATATGTGATTCGGCAGTGCTTCTTTTCCAGAAGATGTGCATCTTTTGATTTTGCTCTCATAGCACCCTTTGTAGCACTACGTGAAGAAGCCATTACAAAATTTGAAACCTGCACTGAGAAATTATTCACATAAAAAATTATAACTAACATGTCTATGATATATAATCTGTGAGAGAAGATAAACCATATTATTGTACAAAGTATATGTTTGGAATCTATGTTGACAGTTTTTACAAAATAATTTGTGTAAAGATTAGATAAAGTAACCTGGGACCAAAATCATAGATATATTTTGGCAAGCTTAGCATGAAAAAAAGAACTGGATAAGATGAAGAATTATTGTTAAATTATGATAAAAAAATTTACCTCATGATTGTTCTTAGAAGATGGTGATCATGATACTTAGATTGACATGGAGCTACTTGAGAATATTGTAGCCGTTAAAAGGTAAAGTTGAGCAATTGTTAAAGTTGTATATTTACACGTTAATATTGAGTCGTTCAAGGCATTTGTACAAGATGTGTCAGAATATGTGATGTAAATCACGAATACAAGAATTTATACAATTCTTTCGCTATCATCTTTTTCATATCATATGAAATAATACGCCCCTCGGTGTGTAAACATTAGAATGAAAATTCCAACAATTTTTAATGTTAGAATACATGACACGTTTGAGTATGAAGCCTAACATGAAATGTGTATGACAAGGTTTAGAATACACGCTATATTTTGAGTTTTTTTTTATCGACACCTTTATTTATTAGTTATTATCACTTGTCTAGAGTTATACTACTAACAGATGTACTGGGCTACAATATATTTTTTATCCCCTCCACCATTATCCTTCAAAGCATTCTTTTTTTTTTTTTTTTTTTTAAAGTAGACAAGTCAGGTTGAGTGGGTTTATTCGGTTTTCATGTGTTAACCTATAATCCGAACAAACACAACCCACCTACACAGTTAACCCATGTAAAAACAACAAAAAAAATCGACCCAAACCGTTCTGGTTGATTCGATTTAGGCGGTTTTGGAGGATTCGATTGGGTTTTGCCCACCCCTATGTATATTCGTGTTTTGTGTGTATTTCAGAGAGAAATGAATGTACTTGAAAACAAAACATATGATACCTATTTATAGAGTGGTACGTTGAGAGTTCTAATACAAATCAACTTTGAATTTTAAAAGTTATAAAAAATTTATCATTATCTCAACCATATTTTGGCTAATGAGATAAGATAATGAATTTAAAATAAATAATAACATTATCTTAATAATTTTTAAAACTTAATAACGTAAAGATAAAATCAAAATATCATCACAGCCATTTAAAATTTCAATATATTTGAAAGAGATAAAATTAAAACATTATCTCATTCCTCTGTAAAATTAAATAAGATAACGATAAAATCACAATATTATCTTAACTATTTAAAATTCCATTTTAATTAAAAGAGTAAAAATTAAAACATTATCTTACTTATTTTTTAAAACTAAATAAGATTTTAATAACTTGGGCTTAAGTTCTAAAGGAAAAAATAGAACAAAAGGTGTGAGCTATCATTCCATCTAATGGACTTTCATATAATTGACCGGGTTAAAATATTAATCGTATCTATTTATATAGTGGGTCAAAGCTAAGCTCATAAAATTAGGCCCACGGGTACGAGTATTGCAATCTACCCTCATAACAGTAACTTTCTTCGAAATTTAACTTGAGATTCGTCAAAGAGTCATGGATGCTAAGCTCGCATCTCTACCTCTCCTAAGTTGCCTCTTTGACTGAGTGATTGTGCTATTGTGCTTTTACTAAGGGGATTACCTTATTCGTGAGTGCTTGAAATTTCTGATTAATGATCCTAACGGCACTTTCTCGTAGCTCAAACCCTGTTGTAACTCAATGGATTGATGGTTGATCTCATGAGTTGGATTAGGGACGTACTTTCTAAGCATTGATACATGGAAGACGTCGTGCACAGTCGAAAGTTCTAGGGGTAAAGCCAATTGATACACGACATTTCCAATATGTTGCAAGATTTCAAACGGGCTAATGAACCTTGGTCTCAACTTTCCCTTCTAGCCAAAACGTAACACTCTTTTCATTGGTGCAACTTTGAGAAATACTTCGTCATCTACCGAAAATTCCATTTCCTTCTTCTGTTAGCATAACTTTTCTGTCTATAGCCTGCACTGCCTGTTCAATGATAGATCCCTCAAAATGTGTTGATAAAAGTGGCTTCAGTATTTATAAACAATTGATGAACATGAGCCAAACATTCAAGATAAATCTTCTGTGTAACTTTCATATAGATGACATGCCTTTGAAGGTTTGTTGATGTTTCTACACTCCTCATTGCAGCAGCTATACATCAAGACCACCTTTATTTTCAATAATATTATAATAATTCTGATGATACACATTATTCTTCAGAAATTTCTTGGGTACTACCAATTCAAGACCAAAACCCACCAAGATGAATGCAGTCCAGAAGGTTTGTGTAAGGCTGCAGTGTTTGCTATGCTAGTCGAGGAAGAGCTCGAATCATGGCCAGAGCAGAANTTTTTTTTTTTTTTTTTTTTAGAATGTGCTTTGATCTAATTTTTTCATGAAGTTACCCCAAATCAATACTCAAAAACTGTAATTAGTTCCAGTATGAACGGAGATTGCTTGAATTTCAAGAACCCGATTCGAGACGCCATTTCCAGGATCTGGTTTGCTCCGCTCTACAATAATCTCTTCTTGGGATTCTGTGAATATGCTCTGACACACTGACACCCTTAATTTCATCATATTGCAAGATATGTATTGATGTATCTATATGATTATACACGTATCATGTGTAATGTGATTATGAGTTGGCTGTGTGTATAAGCAGAGTCTTCTTTTGTGGAATGTGGATAAATCTGAGCTCAGATTAGAGGTTCCTACAGAGGCTGCACTTCTTTATTGTTGTTTCGAGAGCGATTCTGTGACCTTAAGTGCTGGCTCCGATGGTTTTATCTGCAGGTTTTTCATTCCTGATGATTGCTGAATATAAGATTAAGTGACGTGTTATGAGGAAGCCTGGTTGTACTTATTTTGTTTGATGTTTGGTACTTGAGTAATTGCATATATATTTTGGTTAGTTGTTGGAAAAAAAGATTGGCATTAAAGAGCCTGAAGTGACAAAGATGCTAATTTTATCTATTTCTGAATGGACTATGCTGCTGGATTACTCCTTTACTCATCATTCTCTTAAATTATACTTGAACAGATAGGATTCTGGTCGAAAAAAGTTTTAAATCTTTAGCTGTCAACAACAGAAGGGCCATGTTTGTAGTTAATTTGTTGACTAAGGTAATAAAGCTGTCGTGTTCATGTTGCCGGTTTTTCATACTTCTTTTTATGTGCTTGAATATTCTGCATTTGGTAGGATTACCCCAAACTGATAATGAAATTTGTATAATTTAAAATTACTATTCAGTATGAGTTTCTTTTCCCCTGACTTTTCATCTTTTACTATATAATTTGCTAGCTGCAATATTTTGGTCTTTTTTCAAAATAATTAGAATCTGATTTTCAATTGAGTTATCTGGGGAAATGATTTTATGGGTTATCAATTTGTCTCTTTGAGTATGGAAGAAATCCAGGTCATAAGAATTCATGCCAAATTTGAAGCCTTCATGTTCTATCGAATTTATCTATAGCAAAAGTTATATATATGAATGAAATTTATTCCTTTTTGGATCCGATGGTTGGGGAATATGTTTTCAGCCAACGAGGGGAGGGTCTCATAGTCTAGAATATTTCCTGGCTCCAATAATTGATTATTACACCTGATAACCCTGTTTATGCCTTAGTTTTTTAGTACCTTGTTGCCTCTAAAATTACTAATTGGATTAAGTTAGATGTAGGAATTTAAGTCCTCAAGAATAAAGTATTTTGTTCCTCTTTATTGTTTGTGGATAAGAATTAGTGGCTTCTTGTTGTACAATGCTTGGCTATTTACAGACATGAAGTTTAACACTTTTTTATGTGTTTTTATTTTTTGACTGAACATTAGATCAGGAGAATTTCAATCTTGGTTAAGTCCTTCCTCTAAACTGAGTTTGCAGTCAATTAATTGATGCCTTGATTTTTCAGGGATCCAGGTCATTCCTAGGGCTCAAACTGTTCATCCTTTGGATCCTCTATCTGCTCCTGAAATCTCTGGGGCCGTTGCAACTGTCAGGGCAGCTGGTGCCACCCCGGAGGTTCACTCTTCAGTTTTTTTTCCCTCATAATGACTCATCCGTTGTGATATTTATTTAGTGATCAGATATATGTTGTTGTCTTTTGCCTCAATTACTGAACATCTGAACCTTTTCTCTTATTTTCAGGTGAGAGACGACATGTGGTTTATCGAAGTGGTTCTACTTGAACCAGATAAACATGTGGTTTCCTTGACAGATTCTTATTTTCTTTCCCCTTTCCAACCATCGTAGTTGCCTGGTTCTACTTGAACCAGATAAACATGTGGTTTCCTTGACAGATTCTTATTTTCTTTCCCCTTTCCAACCATCGTAGTTGCCTAGAACCAAAGGAGGACTGGCAATTCCTAGCAAGCTTCCTCCAAGGCTGGCCAGACTAGTTGTCTATAATAAAAAATCAAATGAGACTAGTATATTGATTGTTGAACTAACTGAAGTACATGCAACGACTTGAGGTGGACATCACATGGAAAAAGTTATCTCAACTACAGTTGTTCTGGATGTTCAGCCGCCTATGGTATATACCTTATTTTACTTGGTTTTTTCTGTTCCTTGAGCACATTTTTTCTTAAAAATTCACACTTTTAACTTTTACTAAATGTTATTAATTGGTATTCTAGAAAATTAAATATATTGTTAATATTAGTCTTCTTGGGTACTCTGGCTGCATAAAGTTGATGCTCTCTTATATAATTGTAATATGATATTGGCATTTCAATTCTATAGGCACTGTACATCTGGTTGAATAATGACTATTTTTGGGTGAATATGCACCCCCATAAAAACTAGTATGGCACGTATGATACAAATGCAACCTGTTTTTATTCTTTTGTTGAAGGCTTTTGAAATTTATTCAAAAAAAATTCTTTGGATGGCATGCTAAAAAGGAAGTGAATGCAGAATAAAAGAAAGAAGCTGACGTTTTGGTAGACATTGTAATAGTACCATACATGGACAACCATGACCTTGTTGTTTTAAAGATAGTAGCCATCTGTGAATATGGGGTGAGTTGTGGATTCATTGTGAGTTAAGGATTGAAATTAAGTTTGTAGCTTGACTGATTGTATTTTGTACCTTTGCAGGTTCGAAGAGCTCCTGCAAAGTGTATTATGAAAATTGATGATGACACACTTTTCAGAATAGACGATGTTCTTATGGACGCGAAGAAAGTACCTGAGAACATGAGCTTGACATTGGGAGTATGAATTACTACCATAAGCCCATGCGAAGTGGTAAATGGTCAGTGACATATGATGTACTATTACAACCATTTACTTTCATGGTCTAACAGTGGATTTCCTTTGTTTTATTTGGTATCCGGAAGAGGAACATGGATTAAAATTAAATATACGTGGTAAGGTGTGTTTTGCAGATATAAATGGATGAATCCATTAGAGAAACATGAAAGTATCGCTGAGGATATAATTTGGTGATTAGCAAATGTTTAACTAGAACTGTATAAAAAAAGTTGTATTTTTTACGCATAAATACTTTTGATTTGCATGCTAATTATACCCTTATTATTTTTGAGTTAGATTATTTTTGGGATAGATAAATTGTTGGTCATAGAAGCAAAACTTCGATATGGATCGAATATTTTTTAATATTTTAATCATTTATTTTTTTAAAATAGTAGTCTATATTTTTCACATATTGCTATATAACTTTTTGAGTAGATTAATAATTTTAGCATACATTAACTCTACATATCGACATATTGTATTGAATCATATTCACTATTTTTGTTTATTAAAACTATATAATATCTTATTACATATGCTTAATGTGTACTATTTTGTTTTGTAATTATTATAGTTTTGTTGGTAATCAAATAAATAAATATTTTTTAAAAAATAAATTAATTATGCAAAAATCTTTAAAAAATGTAACATTACCTATATCAACGGTTAAAAAATGTTGCAAAAAAGAAGGATATAAGCATAGACAACACTCAAAAATGTTGCAAAAAGTTTATTGGAAACACTTAAAAGACGTTAAAAGGTTATGGTAACACTAAAAAAAATGTTGCAAAAATGTTATTCACAACGTTAAAAAAAATGCAAAAAGGTTATTGACTATACTAAAAAAACGTTGCAAAAAGGTTATTCGCAATATGCAAAAAATATTGCAAAGATTATTGACAACATTTAAAAAATGTTGCCGTATTCTTTCACTCTACGATAATATCGAGATTTGCAACATATTCAACATATTCAAAAACATTTTCAGCAACATTTTTTTAACGTTGCAAAAGACTGTTTTTGTTATAGCGTGTCTTGCAGCATTTTTTGACAATTGAAAAAGCAAGGTTCATTATTGTCACATTCAATACTACATCAATTCATATAATGTGAAGTTTCATGCAATATGCAATATAGAAAAGTTTTATAGTGATCCCCGCTTTTAATACTCATCATTTTTATTACATGGGTGATCAATAATTTCACAACAAATTATAAAACAAGAGTTTTTAAATGTAAAGCTTCTCAGCTCTATGTCTCTTTCCTAAAAGTCGATGAAATGTTCTTCCCTTTTAAGCTCATAGCAATTAGAATAATGTATCTACCTATCAATGTGTAGTTACTTTGAGAAGAATAATAATTTTATCAAAGTGAATCTTCAATCTCTAATACTAACATTCGAATTCTATTGTTCTTTGATCTAGCGATTCATCACGTGTTGTAATTGATATATTGCATTTTATTGACATTTTTTGTTTCAATTTCATAAGGAAGAGAGGTTAAGGAGAGTCGGTAATTTTGATCTATTTTATAGTAATATGCCCATGTTTAGTAGGAATCAAAATCTAGATTGTAATTTAAGTCAAAGTCAATAATTAATTTTAACCACATATTTTTTGAATTCCATAATTTTTCAATCACGCATTTTCTCAACTTTATTAAGATCTAATAAAACCTTAATTTTAATCCTCATAAAACAAGGGCAATAACAAAAATCAAGTAGTCTTTACGGATTTATTTTTGTTGAATTAAGCTTTTTTGCCAAAAATGGTTGACATGCACTCATATGGAGTGTGATCGATGTGAATAAAAAAATTCCAAAAAACGTACTCTTTTACTGTGAGTGTGCTGTCAATGATGGTGTCAAGTCCTCCGGCAGCATAGTAGCTATTGTATATTGGTGTTGACACCCATAAAAAATTCGTGGGCTCCTCTATTATGAGAGGATTGTACATTGGGGTGCAGTTGACACGTAGCAAAACCCTTTGTTTCATTGGGTAGGTGGTTTTTTCCAAGTGAATAAATGGATCACAAAAATATTTGGGAAATTATTGGAAATAC
>CAIGRF010134795.1:3789-17720 GCA_903798235.1 Fraxinus ornus | reverse complement strand
CGAATTTCTGTCTTCTTCCAGTCACTTGGTGATTCCGTTCCGGCACTCTCTTTCAGTTCGACTGCTCAACTGCAGCTATATCCTGGGAAGCAAGCGCTCAAGTTACTCCGGTGAGGGGGCGAATATTGTTTTAAGGACACTGTGTTGAACACAAGCCCCGGCTCCAAAGACGTTAATTTTATTTTCTGTCAACTGCAATATTTTAGTTTCTGTTCAGTGCAATTGTTTTTACTTCTTCTAATTCAGTACTCTAACAAGTTTTTTTACAGCAAATTGTTTGCTAGCATAGCAAGGCATAACTGATTTGCAAGTTGTAGTTGCAAGTGAAGTAAGAGTCCTGGCATGGCCATGGCTTACACTGGTCAACGTGCTTATCAATACGAGCTGGTCGTGGCAAGGTTTATATTTTATTTTTATGTTGTAATATAAGGAAGAAGTTTGTAAGAAAAAAATAAATAAAAAAATTGCTAGAGCTTCGGCCTTCGATTCTTCTGTCATCACGTCATTAACCTAAGGAACTTTTTTATTTCCTCTCGAGTGATCGGCTCCTTGAACAATTATTTTTCCGTTGGTTGTTTAAAGGGTTGTCTCTTGTTTAACTCTACGATTGTAACGTGTTTAAAGTGCGTGAGCAAATTAAGTAATCGTAGACTTGCAGCACTTCTTTTCGAGGTTTTCCTTTTCCAAAACCCTTCTTGCATTATATTACACTTCTAAATTAAATTGCAATAATTACCTCATGGAAATATTACTATTTCTTGAATGCAAGTCAAGAACGAGTACAAAAGAGAGTAACAATAATAATATGCGGACGACAAGCTAGAAATTATTGCACGTAATGATCTGGATAGTTGAAATAACATAGTCAATCGAGGAACGAGCCAAAGAGCATACAAATAAATTAGTCAGATCACCAGTCAAAATTAATTTTTTTTTGGGTTGAGCACCGATGATTGGTATAAAATGGATTTTGCACATTACATTCTACATTGCAAAATAAATAAGTAAATCAACTGAACAGTTTTGCCATTTCTTTTTCTATGTTTTCAACGAGCATAACCTTAAATCATTTACATGACACAAGCAAGAAGCCATAACATTCCAGCAAATCGCCCTGATTGGAGTGCAAGTTATTGTTTATGCAGTATTGAAACTTGCATAGTTATTTCTGTGTACAAGTAAAATACCCTTCTATAACCTTAAGCACCCATTATGTACAAAAGCTAATTAGGCTAGCCCACTGGCCTCGTATTATTCCACAGCCACTGACGTGCAGAACCAGACACCAACGGGGAAACCTGTGGACAGCATCCCTTGACATAAATTTATGTACCAATGAAAGTTTTTAACAAGTCAACATAAAGAGAGATGCAAATAGCCTATTAAAAACTATTTTCTCATGTGTTTAGATGAATCGTTGCTGTGTGATTCAGGGCTCAAACGGAGCAGCATGTAAGACTAGAGCTACCTGGGGTTGTTAGTGTGAGTGGCTAGCAAGTTGTGGTTTGGTAGTTCCAGTGTTCTTAAGATGCACAACATGTGTTCGCTAGTGAAGGAAAAGATTCTTGAGGTACCAAATGAATAGATTGTGCAAGGGTAGATACCCCATTGAAAGAGTAATTACGGAATGATTAATGTACAAAACACCTGTAGACTTGAGCTTTTGACAGCCTCCAATACATGTGTTTAAACTCAAAAGACCAATTTACCCTACCGAACTCCTTGGGATCACCAAACTGAACAAATTGAGACATTTGCTTGCTTACCTTTTCCCAAGTTTGGTGATGGTAATCATTGAGCCAATCAATCTCAGCAGTAGATAGTAAGGATAAATCAACCATTTTGGTCTGCACGGTGAAAAGGAATTTTAATTAGTCATAGATGAAAAGTATTTAGGCCTTGTTTGGTAGGATGGGCAGCATAGTACCGCGGTCCTGGACTATATACATACGAAGAAGAAAATTAATTTTGTTCATTGTAAATACCTTTAATGAGTTACAAATAAAAAGTATATCATGAGAATGTTGAAAAATACATTCCATTATAAGGTAAAAATAAGGCACAGATCCCAGGTATCAGCTTTGGGGATTGGGTAAAAAAGGCCACATGAATAGGTGTTATTTTTATGATATCTTTATTTTCTATTATAATTTACAAGCTGGTGATGTTTATGAAGACCCTTACTGATCCTTTTCTAAATTAACAGGCATTTAGGAACTGGTAATAAGAATTTTATCCCAAGATCAATTTTGTAATGAAATTATCCAAGTTCTCATAAAAACTTTCGAAATTTTCAAGTGGTGTTTTCTTATATGTTTCCTTGTGAGTGGGAGTGAATGTAAAAGTTAGATAGATATACCAGAAAATACAGAGTGGTGAACAGATATTATCACCATAGATTAACGGAAAAGACTTTTTAATGAATGCAAAGCAGGTTATAATGCCTGAACCCTAATGAAATATGCAGTAACGGAGCCTGAGCTCCCTGCAGAAAGAGCTGAAACCAACTCTGAAACTTTGTGCTGGTCATTTATGTAAATGGCCACCTATGACTACAACTTTACAACTTGAACAAAATAGTGTAATTTTGAATCATATGATAGGACAGATTTCTGGCCACTTTAGGGTGGCCATGATCCCATCATCCCTCTGCCACTGGCATATTTTACGGATCTTCCACTAAATCTGTAACAAATTTTATAATCCATAATTCCCAAGGTAGGTTTTGGGGGGCGGGGTGTGTGTGTAACTAGAAGGCTAAGAAAAGAAACAAAATGTCACTGAATGAAACTCCGTACTGATAATTTTTAGCCACTGTTTGTGGTATATCACCGCACACAGAGAAACTATGTCCTCAACTGCAGAAATAAATGACTGCTTTTCTTGAATCACTGGTGGTACGTATTAATGCTCACTTTTGCACTAAAAATAAAACTAGCTGGAACCATAGGATCGTCAATGACACAGAGACCATTTTAAATCCCAGTGTGACAAAAATAGATCCTTGTGTTTTGACGTGAAGCCCAACCATACCATCAATTTAATGTATGTGACCAAACTTTCTTTACTTGACAATTTGATCACATGAGGGACATTTAAATACCAGTTGAGTTACAATACCTGAATGGGAACAAATGTGAGCTTTTCAAACCCCATATATCCTATTCCTCCAAAGCGATTTGGCGTGTCAATTTCCTTCACGAAAAGAAGATTCTGCATGACAAGAATGGATCGATAATCATTATATAAGAATATGATAGAAAAAGCAACATATAAGGTACTCGCAACCTCTGTCACTTATTGGATTCTTCAACATGAATATCATGTGGCTCTTCTTCATTGTACAAAAAAAATAAAATTAATTAATTACACACTTGGACGTACACCATTGTCATGCACTCATATATTTATGTTTATAGACGGAAATGTAGTTGTCAAATCAAAAAAATAGATGCTTACGTATCAAAACCTCATGAACTCCAAATTTGATAACCTGGACAGCCCCTTTTTTGCACGTATTTGAACTTTAGTTAGTGAAAGACATAATTTTCAGAGGAAAAGGAAGACATGAAGAGGGGAAGGGACATAAACAAATAGGAGGCATGAAAGAAAGAGACCACAAGTCTAGAAACTCCCACGTCGTTCATCATATCGATCTGTCTTGGTTATCAAATAGTTGTCATACCAAAAGACCACTCTAAAATGCTGTGCCTCAACAGTTGTAATGACACTGGAGCTCTAGAGACACTTGAGGGGTCTTTGTTAAAACACCTCATCTAGAAGCTTAAGGTGTTATGGTAGAGAGGAATTTATTATATTTTATCTTCAACATGCCTCCTCGCGTGCCTGCCAAATTTTCTAATCAATGGCCTGACACATGGAATTTACATAAATAGATGGCATTGAGACTTGGGCCCGGAATTTTTGTTACTTTGATATCACGTTAAACTACATCATCTAAAAGTTCAAACTATTAAAGATGGAGGAATTCTGTCTGTTTACATTTTAATTTCAACAGTTTTAAAGAAAGTGTCTGACGATACTATTTCCATGTAAGCAGACATAAATCAAAGCCCAAGATTGGGGATTTTGGCCAAAAACCTCGAGCAGCTACAGCTTACATACTAAAATATGCAGGGTGAACAAATAAAAAATGATTTGAATGTAAAGCTTCTTAAAGCATGGGCAACCAAGAATGTTTTGATTAGATAAAGAAGCCCACTCATGATAAAGATAATTAAAACACAACTATACCTAAATTGATACATACCTCAATCCTGATTCCAAAGGAATGATCTTCATAATATCCCGGTTCATTGCTAACAACCATGCCTTTCAGCAAGGGAGTCATGTTCCCAAATCGGAAGCTGATACTTTGGGGGCCTTCATGAACATTTAGTGCAGCTCCAACACCATGTCCAGTGCCTAGATTACGGAAACCAGAGAGGTTAAAAATAAGCAGATTTAGTATCAGAACATACTTCGACAACGCAACAAATGGTATAGGATGACAAATACCATGACGGTAATCAAGGCCAATCTTCCACAATGCAGATCGTGCAAACGCGTCCAATACAAAACCAGGGGTATTTTCAGGAAATATGGCCTGATCAAGAGCTATATGTCCCTGCAGAAAAGGGAGATCAATATAGTTTCTTCATGATATCCAGAGCCATTTCTAGCAGTGTAAAAAGTGTAACAAAAATTACTCAGTGACAAGACATACAACAAACTATAAAACCTATATAATAAACGCAGCACTGCACCAATAGCAGCTGACTCATAATGAAGAAACATTACCTAAAGTTTCTTCTCAGAATGGGTAAATTGAACTACATTACATATCCCCCACCCCCACGAGTTTTATATATAATACTCTTTTACCATGCGTTCTCAAGCTATGTTCTCCACTGAGCGGGAAACTATCACGACGTTTATATATTTAAAATCTCAATAGGCAGCAAATATGTCTTCCGGGTCACACATGTTAAGAAATGGTTTACACGGTTAAGCAGCATTATAGATATGGACCATCACAACCACCATAAACCATTATGCTGTATTCTAGAGCAATCTAGCCTATCCATCAAAAGCCAGCACAAACACATTACCAAGTGCCATCCTGCTAGAATATCAGGATGGCTAGGTTTTCCTATAAATAGGTACTAATACTATTCTTGGCTTTCCACTCATATTACGCGTTGATGTTTGATACCCGAAATGGTATGTCCATTGGTCTCTTCCAATGCCAACAGAACATAGTAAACTGATTTTCTAATTTATCCTCTTCCGGCATTATCTTTATCATCTCAAGTACATTTTCATTTTTTATTTCAACTTTTCATACTTGCAAAAGACATCTTTGTCATCTTGGCTATAAATTTTGCGTCTTTGGAAGTAGTAAGGAGGGTAAAATTTGTGGAAATCGGCCATGATGATCATAACTTGGTCTATATGGACAGGGAGAAGTCAAACTCTTTTTCAGGATCATATGCTAATATCTACGTGTGGATCTAAAGCACCAGATTGTGTTAATGGATAACAACTAATGATGTAGGATAATCATACCATAAATACGATAAAAGGTAGTTATTTATAATAGGATATTTAAGATTTTTAGTTCTAATAGGTTTTATCTTTAAATTCTTATTTCTTGTTTAAAATAAGATTTCTAATTTCTTTTAGATTCGGATTTTAGTTTCCTTATTTTAATTTCCTAATATTAGTAGAAGTAGAAAATAATCTTGCCTATAAATATAGAAGCATTGTACACTTTTTTTATCGCATCAATTATTATTTAATTTAATTTCCAATTTTGATGCTTATTTTAGGAAACATAATTAGGGTTTAAATTCATAGATTTTATAGTATTTTCCTACTTTAAGTAGAATCAGTTTAAACCTTTTATAAAGGGGGATTATGCTATCCCCCTCTTCTTCTATTTTCTCCCTCTCTCTTTCTCCTCTCTCTTCCTCTTTCCTTTCTCAATATTGTTCGTGTTCATTACACTCTACATCAGTGTGTGCATGGTTGGAGGTAATTCCGGAATGATATAATATTTGATCAATTCATCACTTAATTGAGTAACTGAAGACATTTGTTGTCCACATCAGTGTATCTTATAATAAATTCTTTACATCCAACACTTGGGTACCATCCAGTGCACTCAGTCTAATCACATCTTATGGAATTAAGATTCAAGTTTCCGGGTGAAGATGAGACAGAGAAAACCTTTAAGCATCACGTCCAATCTTCCTTCTCTATAATTAATTGAGGCCGGCAACTGAGTCAATACTCTAGTAGCAATTCTTCACTTTCAATGTAGTTGATATTTAGATCAAATAAATATACTTGACACAAATTATTGAGTTACTCATAATCTAGCCATTTTGTGTTTGTCTCAGTTCCTTCTCTCAACCATCCGAACATGGAATCATCCTTACCCTAGATTTGGCAACCTGGTAAACATATTTGCAATAAAAACATCCGTTTCTGGAACCTTATTTGTGTACAATGTATTCAATTTTACTCTTACTATTCTCAAACCTTCTAATTTCTCTTAATTCACATGTTCTCCAAAAACAATCTAAGAACATATCCGAATAATTTCTTTTAAATATAGCTATGGAAAAAGAGAAGTACTCGTGCAGGATTGTCAGTAAGTAGAGAGAGAAAAAAAATAAATAAAGCATTTCCTTAAACAATCTATATAATTATTTTTATTTATTTTTTTTATAGAGAAAGAGATCATAAAAATAGAGAATAAACAAAATAAATCACACCTGTAGAACCCGAGTGAAACATTCTTTTTGCCGTGAAGAGGGTTTGCCAAAATGAACTGTCCGGGTAATGTCAGTTGTTCCATCAATAAATTGAGCTCCACTGTCTAGTAAGAAGAGTTTCTCAGTATCCACAGTGCTACATCTATTTGGATCTGGCCTGTAATGTATGATTGCACCATTTGCACCTGAACCTGCAACAAAACACAAAAATAATTGAGAAATATTAACATTCAAGTAAAAAATTTAGCAAAGTAATTTATGTTTCGTGAAAAAGCCTTTCCTCAAGCTTATCACAAAATTTATTTTATTCTTTTATATGTTGCATTCTTTGCTTTTGGGAGGTTAGGTTTATGCCACCTTTCCTTTTGTTCTCGTGAGTTTGATTTTATATACGGTCGAGGCACCCTTACCACAATGTGCCTTCCTTGGTGGAGTCTAAAAACCTACCGAGGTTGTATTGATGTTTTGCTTTAAAAAAATAAATTAATAATATATTCTCAAAACCAATAATAATTAGAGATTTACATACCACTTATAGTATCAAAACTTGTGTCAACAAAACCTTCTTGTGCAGAACGAAATTCAAGAAGCTTGTCTGCGACGTCTACCTCAGTCAGAACTACGCCATTGCTGATTTCATCCTCCAGCCAAGCCCAGAAGTGTGCTAGAGCAGCTGCATCCCTGCATAAGACAAATTCATGCATAAATATTCCCCCCAAAAAGAGGCAGCTATTATACATTTTCAAATGTGAAAAGAAAAAAACTCAAATTCACAGTTAAAAAAAAATCTATCAAGCTAATCAACTAAAAGAGATGGAAAAGGTAAAAGATGAAAATATCAAAAACTCAAAACTATGACTGTCTTATTAGTCATATTAAATCTAAGATAACCTACAAATGCTTTTCCAAGAACATGATATCGAAGAGGTATTTTCTTATGCTCCGTGAACATTCTTAACCAACTAAGAAAACATAATTGTTTATATATAAACCTGTAAATGTAGTAAAAACCATAGCAAAATTGTTATCTTACTGGAAATTTCATACAAACGAACTGAAATATTTATTTCAAAGTGAGTACACGTTAAGCAGATAAGAAGTAAAGGAACATAAATGCAGAATATGGATCGAACTTTGATGTAAGATAATTTATTCATTTATGAATGATCATTCAACCTTAAATCAGTTTTGGAAACCCAAAATATTCCTAGGGTGTTTATATCAGCAACTTAATCTATTGTGTAATCTCATAAGATTCTATCTCTTTCTCTACATTTGTGTGTGCATGTATAATGTGCATTAGATGTTTTGACTATCAGCAAAAGCATCCAGCAGCTAATTTGTTCTTTCACATCCTTTCTACCTTGATAGTTTATTGCTCATTTTGAATATAATTCTGTGTTCTAATCATAGAGGTTTTTATAAAGACAGACAACATATGCTGCCATCAACCGTTTCTAAGACCATTCCTCAAAAAGAAAAAAACATTTCTAAAACCACTTATTTACATTTGCAAAACATGTACATGCATAGGATTTTTTTGCTATTCAGGGTTAGTTATGGTTCATTTACAATGTTATATTTCTAACATATAGTATTATGAAGTGATTATGATGCAGAAGGATCTGAGTCAGATGAAGCTCGTTGATAATGCTGAGGTACCATGAGTTCGCAGATCAGCGCAAGAATAGCAAGTAATCGAAATATTTTCCTAATTGGGGCAGTTTTTGAACATGTTTTGATATGTTGGCCATAACTTTGACTAAGGTTATCAGAATTGCGCTTATGACCCCAATTCGGAAAGCTCTTTTTGACGCGCACATTGTGGTCACCCAGCTTCGCTCGGTGCGCATCGATTTCGAGGGCAAAATCCGATGTTTTCCCCTTCCAAATCCCCAATTTTAGTTTTTTTTTCTTTTTTTGGTAATATTTTGTTTGCCTTTTTAAAAGAGATTATGAACTCGATTTGAACCATATTTTTGAGATATTATTTCTTTTATTACGTACTTTCTTTTGGTATGACTATTGGAATTTTGCTATTTTTGGTAAAATTTCGATAATTACGATTTTCTAGTTATATAGCCTGGCTTTTGGGCTGTTTTCGTATGGTGAATGAAATAATAAAGAATTCTCTTGTTTTTTTTTTGGCGTTTTCTCTTATGTTCTTTCCTGTAAATTATCTGCTGAAACTAGCCTGCACAATAATTGATATGCTGCCCAACGTCAGATTAGTATTATTATTACATTGATTTATTTGCATTGCAATCATCAAAACTTATCAACACTAAATTTGCTCAGTTTTATTAATTTCCCATTGAATTTTATATTGTAAGAATTTGTAGATTTTGAATTTATTCATTTACATAATTATTAACACAGAAAAGAAAATTAAGTTTAAATGACAAGTGGCAAACATGGTTCCATATATAACTAATAACTGCTTGATTATATTGATGCTTTACATAAATCACTTAAAGTTCAAAAAGAGTTTTGTCACTTTAATATGATAACATGCTGTGACATAAAAGTCAACAAACAAATGGATAAAACTAAAGGCGCATCCACAGTAAGCTGAGGTGAAATCCTGCTACATGTTATAAATATTTGAGTCTTTTATTTTCTTCCAATGGTCTTGTCTTGTTAGACATCCAATGTACTTTAGCATGTCCTTCACTCAATGTTGCAGTGAAAAGATAACATAATATATAGCTAATTTTACATGAACTCATACATCAAAGTTTGTAAAAGTTCTTTTCATTAAATTAACTCATAGTAATACATTCATATTTGATGACAATCAACATATTTTGATGCAATTTGTCTTATTGTTCTTGTATGGTAATTCTTTGTAATGAATATTCCAATAAACAAACTTACCGTCAAATTATTCAAATTTCTTGTTTTCAAACGTTTGGCACATTAAAATATTTCATTTTTTTAAGTAGTTCCTATATAGGAATAAAAAACATAAGTATCAATATAGATGCTAAGTAAGGATACTCCTTAGTTTTTGACGTAAATTTTTTTGGAGACTCAACGAAAAAATTCTTTTGACATTTCAATGTGATGATTAAGATATACTGATATTCAATATAAAAGATTCACAAGAAGTAAAAACTTTAAATGTGAAAATATTTCTGAGGTTAACTGTCACACCAATAAAAGAACAAGTTGCAACTTAATTTATTTGAGGGTAGTGTGGAATGAACTACTATTTTGCAAGTGGCCATCTATTTCTCGACTCCAAAATCGTGTTGTATGAACAAATAAGGCTCACTTAGGCCAGGACTTATTTATCAACTAGGATAGACTAGAAGATTTGTAGAGATTAACATTGCCGTTCAAACTAAAATGGAGGGAGTAGTTAGTAAACACAAGATTCCATGACAGAAATTTATATCAACACTCAACTGCAAATTTTATTTGCAATGAAGGGGTTGAATGAAGCACGATTACCGTTTTTGTACATTTCTAGTTGACTAACTTCTTTAAAACATAACTGATATAAGAACTAGAAGCAAGCCAAAGATATCTAAACTCATGGAAACATGAAGCAATTTGCATGTGAAGAGGTATAAGTATAACGTGCACATTCCCCTTTTAACAGAATATAGAAATAAGCATAAAATAAATAATAAAATTGAAACCAAATAAATTTCACAAAAGTCTCAAATGTAGATGGCAGCTTCAACATCTGATAATGCAATAGCATAAATGCAAAGAATAATCTAGTTTATATGTCATACACATAATTGCATAGTTTTCTATGAAGCAGTAAAACTAGTCACATCCAATTACCTTAGATGAGAATTACACATCCCTTGTAGTTCTGCCTCATTCTTTACAGCCTTAGCCAGACAAACAGGTGAGCTCTTATTTAATGCAGAGGGTTCCCAAGGTTCACCATTCATTGTCCTCTTGTTTTTGTTTATTAAACTTGCAATACCGCCTGCAAACTTATTGCAGGCAGATTTATAAGTATTCACGATAGCAGCACTAACAGATGATGTGTCCAACCACAGGCATGCCCCTTTAGCAGCCAAACTGCAAGAAAAATACAGTTTAATACAGTAACCAGACCAGAAGGTTTGAAATCTAGTCCAGTTATATGTAAAAAAAAAAAAAATTTAAACCTATAAAAATAAACCCAAAACTGGCTGGTTTTACGGTAACATTTTTTAAGAAGAAAATTTTGTTTTCATTTATTTATTCAACTTTTTTTACAGCTGGTTCGATCCTCGACTCTTTACAGGTCAATGCCTGGGCCAATTTTTAAAACCCTGGTAAAACCTATAGAATACTCAGCAGTTCTACAACTTGCTGCTGCTGAAGTAAACAGAGTAACTTGATGCTAAGTTCACCTTTCAATTTCAGAGAGAATCGATTCATATGGTCTCAACTCTATTCTTGCATTCTTCAAATGAGTCATCACTTCTGGGGTAATTTTGGCGTCTTCAATAAATAACTTAGATCCATCAGTTTCCACGATTAAGTAAGCATACATGACCGGTGAATGTGGCACATCGTTACCTCTCTATCAAGAGAAAAAATACTGCATTAACATTTAACAGTATATACTGGGAACCAGAAACAAATAATTAATGAGACCAATGTATAACGTCTTGACAACTCAAGAAACAAAGAAAAACCAAAAGCACCTAAAATTCCATAAAGAGGAAGATCTAGGCTAAATCCTTAACAGACCATTGCATCATTGCAATGAAAAGTAACACAGAAATAATCATAGCGTTACTATAAAAGCTTATATGCAAAGGTGATACTTGACAGCTGGCCTTACCAAGAAAGATAAGAGAATGCTGAGGTAAAGACAACTATACAAAAAAAATCTTCAAATATTACACGTCTCTGTCCCTTTGATTTTCCCCCTTTCCTAAAATGGTTTGTCCCTTCGATTCTAGAAGTATTTATTCTCAAGTAAATGTGTCATTCCCCGGTTCCAGGTTATTAATTAACCGTCATTATAATTGGTTGGCTTAAAATTATTTATGATCATTCATTTTGATGACCACAAAACACCATTTCCTTCCATGTCGTTCTTTTTCTTCTTTTTTCTTGGAGGGGCTAAACGAACTCATTTCACAATTTATACGAATAAAATTTTGAGTTATCTTCAAGAAATAGGATAGAGAGCTACCAAGTTCAATAGCCACGCAATCTCATCCAGCATTGAGATAACAATCGCAGATGAACCGGCATCAGTTAATTCAGACCTCAGGGAAGACAGCTTGGATGACACGTCTACACCAGCGTATTTTAGGTCATGCACTCTGATAGGTTTGTTGGGAGGCTTTGGTCTGGCTTCTTTCCATATTTCATCCACAAGATTAATATCATACAAGTAGACCAATTCATGATTCTTTTTAGATATGGCCTCTTTCAGTTCTTCCGAGGCATCGGAAGAAAAAAGAAACTGTTCCCTTCGCAAAGAAAACAAAGAGAAGGTTATGATCAAATGGAGGAAATTGAAGATTGCAGATACACATGGAAAGAAGTCACAAGGAAAATAGCGAACAACAAAAAAAAGTAAAACAGGAAAAAATGACAAACAAAAAGCATCTGCTAATAAACACTTGTTCAGAACTATGAGAAAGATATTTTGGTTGAAATTACAAACATATCAAATCAAGTAATAAAAAGATATGGAATGCACTAATAGGAAGGAAATAAACATAAGAAATCTTTCAAAAGAAAGCGAAAATTCTAATCAGAAAATAAACTAAGCCCAACAAACGCCTAAAAGATTTTCACCATTTGACTTACTGCTATTTCATGAATGAAACAGAACGTCCCCTTTGACTTTTGGGTTAAATGATGACTTTCCAACGCGGAACTTCTTAATTCATTTAATTTTTCAGATGGAAGCTCATATGGTGAAACAGGTCAAATCAGACTATTGAGAACATTTTTGGACCTGAAAGGTAAAAAAAACTGTACATAGCACGTGTTCAGAAAACTGTATGTTTACTGAAAAAGGTCAGAGGGAGCACTTAATTGTGTGAGGATATCTATGTATATCATTAACTGTCCCAATGCATAATCCATTCTAGTCCAGCTGGTTAAAATTTCAATGAAAGTCAATCAGGAAGAGGACATGATCCTCATACAACCCAATTCATTAGACAATAAAATCCATTCATTCGAACATAGAAATTGTCAATTCAATCTATGTATGACAAATTCCCATGGGACCCAGCAGTTTAAACAATTTAGCCATTATCAGGAGAGTTGTGATTTCATCTAAAATATTAGCATGTATGAAGTTGAATATTTCTTGAGACACAATGAAAACTAGAATATTACTCACAGGATCAATGCCAATTCTGGAACCAGGAGTTAAGACACCATTAAGCCACTCACTTGTGGTAGGCACTCCCAAATTACCTGCTCGCATGAGAATCCAACTGGAGTTCAACTGCTGTTCTGCCTTTTAGCAACAAGAAAAGCACTTCAATAAGAACCACAGCAAATCCCAGCAAAAATTACCAACAAGTAATCATGTTACAATATAGAAGTCAAAAGGGATAAAACTAATTGTATCCACAATTCACACCTGTAGAAAGTAACGTCCATCTGTCCAAAGAGCAGCTTTATCTTTTGTGATAACAGCAGTGCCAGCACTACCAGTAAAACCTGATATATATTCTCTCCTCGCATAACAATCAGCAATAAATTCACTCTGAAAATCAAAGGAAATCCCACTGAGAAATTACCATAGAAACCAGGTGCTTTTATGTCATGCTTAAAGCAAAATTCTGGTAAACAATCTCTAGAAAATTGTAGAAGTACCATTTTTACTAAGCGTCCGTTTGATTGGTAGGGTGGAAAGAAAATATTTTCCAAGGAAAAGATTTTCCTAAAAATTGTTTTATTGGGAATTGTAATTAAGTGTGTTTGATTGGTATAATTTTCCACCTGGAAAATTTTTAAATTTTGTGTTCGTTTTGACTTTGTTTTACATGAAAATTGTCTGATAATTTTTTCCATAATTGGTTATAAAATTTGTTTCCATTGCCAAAAAGTAAAAAAAAAAAAAAATTTTTTTCCCCTAAAAAATCATTTTTTTTTATCAAAGTTTAGTGTTCGTTTGACTTTGTTTTACATGTAAATTGTCTATTAAAGTAAAAAAAA